>OX940801.1:6305176-6505167 GCA_954870605.1 Acer campestre | reverse complement strand
TTTGGGTTTGGTGAAAGCTTCCTGCAGAAGGCTCAACTTGCGAGGGCCATATCTCTCTGCTCAGAATGAACTAGGTTTCGTCCTATATATGGTTGGAAAGGTCCAGAATTCATCTTTCTAACGGTTCTTCAAGAATGCGATTCCGATGTTTTTGGAGGAAGTTATGCCCGTTGCCGTAACGGTGCGCGCTGCTGGAAACCCACCAGCGAGATGCCCAATTTTCAGCCACTTTTGCAAGGGCATTCTCGTCCTTTCACCCAATTTCTGCCCTAAGCCCCCTCTCCACTATATATACCCTCTTTTCTCTAAGTTTTCCAGAATCCCCAACTTCTCCTCTCTCTCTCTTCCGCCCCACTCTCTCTCTCTCTCTCTATCTCTCTTCCATCTTCTTCATCTCCTTCACCAAATAAGGAGAGGATCCAAGCTCCCATGGAGGTTCTTCCTCCATGGGAGCTCACCACACACCTCCACCACCATTTTCACACTTCATCCATCCATCTTAGGGCAGTTTGCAAGGAAAATGGAGTGGTCTTTGGACAAAATCCGAGCTTAGGAGGTTTGGAGCATCTTTGGAGGACTTGTCTTCAAGGGTTTGCTCTTATTTACTCATTTCTTTGTATTTCTTACTTCTTTGATGTGTAACCCCGATTTGGGGAATATTGTAAACCCTACACTTGTGTTATATTTGTTGTTTGTTATTAAATTCATGTGGGTTTTGTTCAACTCTTTGCTAATTACATGTTTTAAGCTTTAATTACAATATTCATGTGAGTATTCCCGCCTGTCACGCGGGTGACCCGGGTTCGATCCCCGGCAGCGGCGCCACTTGGACGACACGTCGTTGCAATGTCGGTCAAAAGATTGAACATTTAAGTTCGACCTCGCTAGCGCGCGAGTCATAGAGACTAGCACAGCGGCAAGTGAGGGTATCGTTCCGCAGGGTATCGTCACCGGTTCTAGCTATTATTACAACACTCCGAGAGAACTCGTGTGTTGCGGGTGCGGAAAAGTAAGTAATAATATAAATAAATAAACTAACTACCATAATATGTACATGGATAGGATGGAATGGAGAGATGGCATGAAATGTGGTTACACTAAGGAAATGATTCAACCGTGACAATCCTCATAATTAAGCTCTAGACTCACTTAGTCCCTCAGTGTGCAAGTATATCATAGGCTCGTGTCCCCTTAATTGATCTCTAATCTCTCTCGAGTCTTAGAAATCACATCCACACAATGCATGGATTCATTAAGTACTTTGGGACACACACACGAGCTCTGTACGCCAGCCTAGTGATCTCTCAACTGTCTGGTCATATACAGTGGTTATTTCGTTGAGCATGTAATGCACAACCGCGTGGGCCATACTACAGCCAATAATTCATTCACAATGGCTAACCAAATACGGGATGGCAACCAAGTGAAGACATTAAGAATACGAGATACCCATACAACACGTATGTTATATGCTCGTGTTCCCTTAATTAATCTCCAATCTCTCTAGATGTTTTAGAGATTACATCCATGCATGAATGCTTGGATTCATTAAGAACTGTGGGACACACACACGAGCTCTACACGCCAGCCTAGTGATCTCTCAACTTACTGGTCAAATGTGGAGGATATCACGCTGGACATGTTAATGTGAACCACGCAATATATAACATACAGCCTAAATATCATCCACAAGGTGGCCAACCGAGTGAAAGCATTAAGCAATGAAATACCCCTATAACTACACAAGCACAAGAGGAATTCAATTTGTCTTTACTCTAGATATGGATTCGGTTTTATCAATCTCCCTAGGATGGCTAGACATGGGAAACAAGTTCACCAAACAACAATGTGCAATTAAATTGGTTGTTATACATTAAGACCATTCAATATAGGTTAAGGGTTCATCCTCTTGATTTGGGAATTATCCCTAAATCAATTCATCACCCAACCCAAACCATGGGTGAGCAATTGTGTCTTAAAAAGACCCATTAAGCACAAGGATTTGAACCAAGGCCAATTTAGCAACTAAATGCCTGAACTGAAACCTTTCCCATTCTTTGGAGCTAAATCTCTAACACTCCAATTACTCTAAACATGGCATTTTGGTCATCCATCAATCAATCAACAATCATGGGATGCTAAATTATACTACTCCTACATTAAATTACTCTACTCCTAATCCCAATCATGGACACATATCAATTTCGGACCTCTACACACATGGATATTGTAATTAAAGCTTAAAACATGTAATTAGCAAAGAGTTGAACAAAACCCACATGAATTTATGAACAAACAACATATATAACACAAGTGTAGGGTTGACAATATTCCCCAAATCAGGGTTACACATCAAAGAAGCAAGAAATACAAAGAAATGAGTAAATAAGAGCAAACCCTTGAAGACAAGTCCTCCAAAGATGCTCCAAACCTTCCAAGCTCGGATTTGGTCCAAAGACCACTCCATTTTCCTTGCAAACTGCCCTAAGATGGATGGATGAAGTGTGAAAATGGTGGTGGAGGTGTGTGTTGAGCTCCCATGGAGGAAGAACCTCCATGGGAGCTTGGATCCTCTCCTTATTTGGTGAAGGAGATGAAGAAGATGGAAGAGAGAGAGAGTGGGGCGGAAGAGAGAGAGAGGAGAAGTTGGGGATTCTGGAAAACTTAGAGAAAAGAGGGTATATATAGTGGAGAGGGGGCTTAGGGCAGAAATTGGGTGAAAGGACGAGAATGCCCTTGCAAAAGTGGCTGAAAATTGGGCATCTCGCTGGTGGGTTTCCAGCAGCGCGCACCGTTACGGAAACGGGCATAACTTCCTCCAAAAACATTGGAATCGTATTCTTGAAGAACCGTTAGAAAGAACACTTCTGGACCTTTCCAACCATATATAGCACGAAACTTAGTTCGTTCTGAGGAGAGATATATGGCCCTCGCAAGTTGAGCCTTCTGCAGGAAGCTTTCACCAAACCCAAATTTTGCAATTATGCGCCCTAGGCGGCAGAATTAAGAAAAAGTGATCCTCTGCCAAGAATTGGCGCCCTTTTCTGTGGCCTCTAAACGCAAAACAAGGGTGCAGAATCTAACTTTCAAAAATTACGCTTTTGCCCCAGAATTTCCATATTTTTGCAAAAACACCCATCACCTGGAAGAAATCTTGAAACACTTATTTAAGCCGTTAAATACCCGGTTTTACCCGGGAAACAAGCATAAAAGATAAAATTAAGGGGCTACACAACGTGTAAAAATAAGAGTTATCACCAGCCTAGTGATCTCTCAACTTACTGGACAAATGTAGAGGATATCACGCTGAGCATGTTAATGTGAACCACGCAATATATAACACGCAACCTAAATATCATCCACAAGGTAGCTAACCGAGTGAAAGCATTAAGCAATGAAGTACCCCTATAACTACACGAGCACAAGAGGAATTCAGTTTGTCTTTACTCTAGATACATATTTGGTTTTATCAATCTCCTTAGGATGGCTAGACATGGGAAACAAGTTTACCAAACAACAATGTCCAAATAAGTTGGTTTATACATTAAGAACATTCAATCTAGGTTAATGGTTTATCCTCTTGATTTAGGAATTATCCCTAAATCAATTTATTACCCAATCCGGCCAAGGATGGATAATTGTGTCTTAAAAAGACCCATTAAGCACAAGGATTTGAACCAAGGCCAATTTAGCAACTAAATGCCTAAACTGAAACCTTTTCCACTTCTTGGAGCTAAATCTCTAACACTCAAATTACTCTAAACATGGCATTTTGGTCATCCATCTATCAATCAACAATTATGGGATGCTAAATTACACTAGTCCTACATTAAATTACTCTACTCCTAATCTCAACCATGGACACATATCAATTTCTGACCTCTACACACATGGATATTGCAATTAGAGCTTAAAACATGTAATTAGCAAAGAGTAAAACAAAACCCACATGAATTTAAGAACAAACAACATATAGAACACAAGTGTAGGGTTTACAATATTCCCCAAATCAGGGTTACACATCAAAGAAGTAAGAAATACAAAGAAATGAGTAAAAAGGAGACAACCTTTGAAGATAAACCCTCCAAAGAAGCTCCTAGCTTTCCTAGCTCGGATTTGATCCGAAAACCACTCCTATTTCCTTGCAAACTGCTCTAAAATGGATGGAGGAGTGTGAAAATAGTGGTGGAGGTGTGTGGTGAGCTCCCATGGAGGAAGAACCTCCATGGGAGCTTGGATCCTCTCCTTATTTGGTGAAGAAGGTGAAGGAGATGAAGAAAATGGAAGAGAGAGAGTTGGGCGGAAGAGAGAGAGAAGGGAAGTTAGGGATTCTAAAAAGATGAGAGATAAGGGGATATATTTAGTGGAAGGAGGCTTAGGGCAGAAATGGGGGTGAAAGGACAAGAATGCCCTTCAAAAGTGGCTGAAAATTGGGCATCTCGCGGGTGGGTTTCCAATAGCGTGCACCGTTACGAAAACGGGCATACCTTTCTCCGAAAACGGGCATACCTTTCTCCACAAATATCGGAATTGCATTCTTAAAAAACCGTTGGAAAGAAGACTTCTGGATCTTTCCAACCATATGTAGCACAAAACCTAATTCGTTTTGAGGAGAGAGATATGACCCCTGCAAGTTGAGCATTCTGTAGGAAGCTTTCGCTAAACCCAACCCATGAATTCTGCGCCCTAGAGTGTAGAATTGTAAAAATTTTAAACACTGCCCAGAATTCTATGGCCCTTTAACGCAAAATCAAGGGTGCATAATCTAACTTTGGAAAATTGCACTTTTGCCCCAATATTTCTTTATTTTTGCACTTTAGCCCCTCTGCTAGAAGAAATCCTGAAACACTTGTTTAAAACGTTAAATACCCAGTTTTACCCGGAAAACAAGCATAAAAAGATGAAAGTAAGGGGTTACACAACGTGTAGAAATAAGAGTTATCAACAATGCTTCAAATTTTTGCAATTCTGCACCCTAGGGGTGCATAATTCAGGGGAGCTGAAATTGAAAATTTCCTGCAAAACGCTCAACTTTAACTTTTGGGAGCCATATCTCTCTCCTCAGAATGAACTAGGTTTTGTGCTACCTATTGTTGGAAAGCCCCAAAATTCGTCTTTCCAACGGTTTTTAAAGAATGTGATTCCGATGTTTGTGGAGAAATTTATGCCCGTTTTCATAACAGTGCACGCTAATGGAAGCCCACCCGCGAAGCCCAATTTTCAGCCACTTTTGCAAGGGCAATCTCGTCCTTTCCCATCATTTCTGCCCTAAACTTTCCTCACACTATAAATATTCCCTTTTCTCTCATTCTCAAAAGGATCCCTAACACTCCCTCTCTCTCTCTTCCGCCCCACACCACATTTCTTCAATTTTCTTCATCTTCTTCACCTTCTCCACCAAATAAGGAGAGATCCAAGCTCCCATGGAAGTTCTTTCTCCATGGGAGCTCTCTATATATCTCTACAACCCCATTTTACACTTTCTCCATCCATTTTAGAGCAGTTTGCAAGGAAATATGAGTGGTTTTCGAACTAAATCCGAGCTAGGAAGGTTTGGAGCATCTTTAAAGGGTTTGTTCTTATTTACTCATTTCTTTGTATTTTCTATTTTCTATTTTTTTGATGTGTAATCCCAATTTTGGGAATATTGTAAACCTACACTTGTATAATATATGTATGTTTGTTCTTAAATTCGTTTGAGTTTTGTTTTACTCTTTGTTAATTGTATGAATTAAGCTCTAATTGCAATATCCATGTGTATGGAGGTCTGAAATTGATATGTATGCATGATTGAGAATATGAGTAGAGTAATTTAATTTAGGAGTGGATTAATTTAGTTTCCCATGATTGTTTGTATGTTGGTGGATGACTAAAATGCCATGTTTAGAGTAATTTGAGTGTTAGAGATTTTAGTCAAAAACTCTCCTAGCCAAAAGGCTTAGTTAGGATATCTGCTGTCTGAGAGGCAGTAAGAATGTAGTCTAAATCCATGCTGCCTTCTTCAATCTTTTCTTTGATGAAGTGCATATCTATCTCAACATGCTTTGTCCTGTCATAGAGAATAGGATTTTTAGCAATCTTGATTGTTGACTGATTGTCACAAAACAGATGCAATGCTCCTTCAATTGGAGCTCTCAATTTTATTAGCACTCTTCTTAACCAAACACCCTCACAAATTCCATGTGCCATAGCCCTGAATTTAGCTTTTGCACTACTTCTTGACACAATTGATTGCTTCTTACTTCTCCAAGTCACTAGATTACCCCAAATAAACGTGCAATACCCAGATGTAAACCTTCTGTCTATTACAGACCCTACCCAATCTGCATCTGTAAAAACAACAACTCTTCTACTAGTATTCTTCCTCAATAACAGTCCTTTCCCAGGTGTCGACTTCAGATACCTCAAGATTCTAAAGACTGCCTGCATATGCTCTTCTGTTGGCTTATTCATGAACTGGCTTACAGAATTTACAGCAAACCCTATATCGGGTCTAATGTGAGAGAGATAGATCAGTTTTCCCACTAACCTTTGGTACCTTCCTTTATCAACAGGAGCACTCCCTTCAAGACTGCCCAACTTGACTGTATAATCCATTGGTGTTTCAGTTGGTTTACAGTCACTCATTCCTGTTTCCTTTTGCATGTCCAGTATGTATTTCCATTGAGAAACTACAATGTCTGCCTTGGACCGAGCTACCTCCCTGCCTAGAAAGTACCTTAGCTGTCCTAAATCTGTTATGATCACCAAGTAGATTTGTTCACAAGGGACTCACACATTCACACATTCACACATTCACACATTCAAGCAATAAGAGAAAAATATTTCATCATTTTTCAAAGTTCAAGAGAAATCACAAAGCTAAAACTCAATTAACAATTGATCAAACAACCCTAGAGTATGAACTAATATCATTCTTAACACATTTCATCTGTCAATTAGAAAGATTAAAAGAGATGATTAAAGAGAAAGTGAGAAGAAGAAGTTTCACATACAAATATTGACACTCGAACTGAAATCTGCATGCTGTGAAAAAACACGAACTCAAATGACTCTAAAAATACTTGGGGTTTGTAGCTCTCTTTAAGATCAACATTTTTGACTTTTGGATCACTCGATTTTGAGTTCGTATGAGAGAGTGATGATCAAAATAAGAAACCTAAAATCATAAAAAATTATGCACGAATTTTCTTTTCGAATTTTCTTCAAGTTTATCAAAAAGATGTTCATATGAAATCACAAAGGATAAACTTGAAAATCAATCAAACAAGTTTAAAAATGGAATCAAAGACATTCTAAACATTTTTCATCAATCAATAAAGTAGATCCATGAAATTGATTATAAGAAAAATGTAGAGAAGATGATTACCATATACAAAGATGAACCACGAACTGAAATCAGATGACTGTGTTAAACCTGGACATCTTTGACTCTAAAAATGTTTGGAACTTGTTTCTCTATTCAAGACCAACATTTTTGGCTTTTGAATCACTTGATTCAGAGTTGAAATGAGAAAGATATGATTAAAATAAGAAATCAAAAGTTGTGAAGAATTCTACTCGAGATTTCGAATATATATGGAGGAAAAAGAGATGGAGAAGAGAGGGATTCAGTGACCAATCAAAAAGAGCCATATCACCAGCCACGTGTGGTCCACGTGTGGCACACATGGGCAGAGAGGGACTCTGGCTGTGTGGCACACGTGGCCCACACGTGGTCCTCCTTGCTTGGCCTTTGGTCGAGCAAGCTCCCTCGCGCTCCTCTTGCGTTCTTCAGCAGTATTCGGGCATCCGAACTCCGAATTCGAATCTATTTTCGAATTACGAACCGTGACTCCCTCACGCACAACGATATTATAGATATTATGCATCATTTCATTAGAGAACTTGTTGAATGTTCTATTGTTACTCTAAAGCAATGTCTACTAAAAAATCAACTTACAGATTTGTTCATTAAGTCCTTGAACATAAGAGGTTTAAAACTCTTTGAAGATCCATTGACATGATTTGTGTTGATTATTATCTATTTGTGATTGTTGAGTGGCTTGATGAGAAAATCTTTATTTGAATATCAATGTCTAGGAGAGCTACTCACTTGAGAAGTAAATGATCTTAAACAAATAACTTTTATTGTTTTTAGATCTTATTTGTTTAAGATCATGCATTTGAGCTTAAAAATTTTATTTTTGAAAAAGTACACTAATGCTTCTCTTATATGTTTTAGTTTTGAGTATTTGTGGTTGAAAATATGTAGATTATGGATGCATCTAGAAGCCTATCGCTTAATACATGATAGATGGCATTTGGTATGTATCTACTTTGCTTCGGCACTACATAGTATTCAACAAACACCCTCATGGAAAGGGCACACCTTGGTTGTGCAGCCACCCAATGCAGGAAATGACTATGCCATTGTGATGAGTGAAAGCCGCCATGAGGTGTATATGTTTATGTTAGAAAAATCAAAGAAGTGTTGAAAAGAATCATTAAAAAAAAAAAAAAAAAATCTTTGATTCTAGTCTTAAAAGAAAAAAAAAAAACTTAATTATGTATAGTTGATAATTGTAAAAAGCTTGGGTTGACAAATAGAAATGAGAAAACGAGCCACATGCACACACACGCTCACATGTTGATATCTATTCTTTTAAAGCAAAAACCCAGATGAATATCAGTTTGACCTATTTTTGGAAACGCTTTAGTTGGATAGGTGTGGAAATTGTTTGCATGTTAATATCACAATTACTCCTATTATATATGTGAGAAGCATTCACATACACACATTTTGTTTATGTGCTTGATTCATTAGCAATATGAGAATATTTTTGAGAGATTAATGAAAATCTATGATTCTCTCTTGGACTTTGGAAAATGATGAAATATTTTTCTCTTATTGCTTGAATGTGTTAATGTGTGTCCTCTGTGAACAAATCTACTTGGTGATCATAATGTGGAGCATATGTTAAGGGGGGGCTTAGTTTATTCAACTTCACTTTCTATACAATTTGTTTGCTTAATATCTCGTATTTTATCTCGTGTCCTTTGTTTATTCCTTGACAAAAATGGAGAGAAATGTATACCTCACCATGTTTAATATGGGGGAATCCAATGTTTGATAATATGGGGGAGAAAAATGTATACCTCACAATGTGTGAGTAATGTCCTCTTTGTGTTTTATTGGAGACTTTGCCTTAAGGGGAAGAAATTTTTTTTTTGCCTTATTGTGTTAAGGATCTAAGGGAAAGTTTTTATGTAATAACATTCATACACTAGAGATAATGTATTTTTTTTTTTTGTAAGAAATAAGAGAAGTTTTGTTATTTGTTTTTGTGATAATATCTCACTATTTTTCTTTGGAAGAAGATCTCTTATTGGTTTGCTTCTTTTCTCATAGGTACTTTGAAGTTCAAAGAGGGATTCTTGAAGACTCAAGAAGACTTGAAGATCTTTTAGTCTAGGGATCTCTTTGTAATGTGAGGATAAGAGAATGCTATCAACATTGAGTTTATTGGAGTGAACAATGTATGGTAATGATGAGGTTTTACCATGGAATAACAAAAGGGGGAGATTGTAAGATCCTTGATTTATATTGACTTGATTCCATTGCAAAACACTCTTTATTTGTAATGGTTAATTGCTTAGGTGATTCTTGGCGAAAAGAAGCTTCAAAAGAGAAAAACAACTCTCATGCAAATATCGTCTTCAAGAGGAAAGACGCGTACTTGGATGCTAAGGTATAAAGATACTTCTTCCTCCTGCAAGGCGTACATGTTTTTATATGCTCATGCAAGGCGTACATGTTTTTATATGCTCATGCATTGAACTCAAATTCTCATACATTGTAGAATTGCATGTTCTAAGACTATATCTAGGAAACGGCATACATGTGTGAAATTATGTTTATTTGTTTATGTTTCTTGTATTTTGGACTTAAACATGATCTTTTTTTATTCTTTATTGAGTCTCGATCATTTCGGTTACTCATTCATTAGGTTTCGAGTCCAAACGATGTAGCTACGCTACTTTGCATTCTCATTTCTTGAGTTGTATTCGTCGTCGTTTTTCAATATGAATTCTCAACATTTTGTCAAAGTTTTATAGTTTTCGTTGTGCATAAGGGAGTCATGGTTCGTAATTCGAAAACAGATTCGAATTCGAATTCGATTCGAATTCGAATTCGGAGTTTGAATGCCTGAATACGGCTGAAGAACACGAGAGGAGCGCGAGGGAGCTTGCTCGGTTAAAGACCAAGCAAGGAGGACCACGTGTGGGCCCCATGTGCCACACGGCCAGAGTCCCTCTCTACCCATGTGTGCCACACATGGCTAGTGATGTGGCTATTTTTGATTAGCCACCGAATCCCTCTCTTCTCCATCTCTTTTCCCTCCATATATATTTGAACTCTCGAGCTTCTTCACAACTTTTGATTTCTTATTTTAATCATCTCTCTCTCATTTCAACTCCGAATCAAGTGATTTAAAAGCCATAAATGCTGGTCTTGAAGATAGGAACAAGTCCTAAGCATTTTTAGAGTCAAAAGATGTCCAGGTTTAACACAGTCATCTGATTTCAGTTCGTGATTCATCTTTGCATATAGTAATTATCTTCTCTACATTTTTCTTATGATCAACTTCATGGATCTACTTTATTAATTGATAAAAAAAATGTTTAGAATGTCTTTGATTCCATTTTTAGACTTATTTAATTGATTTTCGAGTTTATCCTTTGTGATTTCATATGAACATCTTTTTGATAAACTTGAAGAAAATTTGTGCATAATTCTTCATGATTTTAGGTTTCTTATTTTGATCATAACTCTCTCATACGAACTCGAAATTGAGTGATCCAAGAGCCAAAAATGTTGGTCTTAAAGAGAGCTACAAACCCCAAGCCTTTTAAGAGTCATTTGAGTTTGTGATTTTTCGCAGCATGCAAATTTCAGTCTGAGTCTCAACTTTTGTATGTGAAACTTCTTCTTCTCACTTTCTCTTTGATCATCTCTTTTAATCTTTCTAATTAACAGATGAAATATGTTAAGAATGATGTTAGTTCATACTCTAGGGTTATTTGATCAATTGTTAATTGAGTTTTAGCTTTGCAATTTCTCTTGAACATATTTTAGCTAAACTTGATTGAACTTGAAATTGATTCTAGAAATGATATATATGATGTGCCTTATGATATTTTCTAGGTTTAATTTCATGATCTAAGAACTAAGATTTTTGTGTGATATATTGAATATTCATATCTTGTTCTTATTGATTCACATGCTTTGAATTCTAGGTACATTTGTGATTGTTTGTTGAAAGCATATCCTAGAATATCTCTAAGTATGTTCATAGAGCTTGCGTGATCATCTTGCTTTATTTGATTGTAATTTGTATCATTTGCATTATTTAGATCATTGCCTTGAAGAGAGATTGAAGTCTCTTACAAATTGAGTAAAGCTTTGTGTTGAGTAAGAAGACTTGGCTAGGAATGAGTTCCGGATAGCCAAGCAAAAGTCTTGACAAGGAGTTTGGTACTCCGGATGGTTGAGCTAGAGAAGCTTGACTAAGATCTCTTGATCTAGATTGCTAAGCAAGGAAATCTTCCTAGAAACTTGTAAGTCTTGGATAGGAAGTTGCTTCCTAGAGGTGTTGAACACACCTTGGATAGGAAGTAGGCTTATTGAATCACTAGCCCGAGGGTTGATTAGGAGGTGATAACTTAAGGTGGATATCATTGTGTTGATAGCTTTTAGTGTGTAAGTCATTTTCTTATGGTGGATTTACTTTACCGGTGGTTGTGGTATCAACTCGTTGATATTTCCTCTATGAGGTTTTACCACATAAAATCTTTGAGTCTCATTTTTGCTTTATGTTTCTTTATTTTCCATAAGTTCACATGTATTGATTCTTTTGTATAGTGATGTTCAAATGTATTGATTAATACTATACAATAGATATATCATATTAAATGTTCATTTTATTCTTGTATTCCATAATTTTTGAATATTGGAAGAATTTGGGTCTATACATATTCATCCCCCTCTAAATATATTATACACTATAAGTGGTTAAGGGAATTTCAAGAGTTATCATGCAACAGTAGTACACTATATACGATTCACACTGTTCACAGCACAAAAGCCACCAACTTTTTTTTTAGTATTATTCTTTAAAGGGTAAATTGCACAAACTTCCTCAAGTTTAAGTGTAATTGAAACTATTAATAACTCTTATTTCTACACGTTGTGTAGCCCTTTACTTTCATCTTTTATGCTTGTTTCCCAGGTAAAATCGGGTATTTAACGTTTTAAATAAGTGTTTCAGGTTATTTTCATCACAGGGGCTAAAGTGCAAAAATGAAGAAATATTGGGGCAAAGTGCAATTTTTGAAACTTGGATTCGGCACTCCTATTCTGCTGTTATGGGCCGCTGAATTCTTGGCAGAGCTTCATTTTTTTGCGATTCAGTGCCTTAGGGCGCAGAATTCATGGTGGAATTTTGACAAAAACTTCCTGCATAATACTCAACTTGTGGGGGTCATATATCTCTCCTCCAGATGAACTAGGTTTCGTGCTACCTATGGTTGGAAAGCCCTAGAAATCTTCTTTCCAACGGTTCTTCAAGAACATGATTCTGATGTTTGTGGATAAAGTTATGCCCATTTTCATAACGCTACGCGCTATTGGAAACTCACCCGCGAAGCCTCTAAAATCAGCCACTTATGAAGGGCATTCTTGTCCTTTCACCCCTATTTCTACCCTAAGCCTCCTCCCACTATAAATATCCCCTTTTCTCTCAGTTTTTAGAGAATCCCTAACGTGTCGTCAAAGTGTAAAAAAAAAAAAATTAAAAAAAAAACTTTGACGACACGTCGTTGTAATGTCAGTCAAAAGATTGAACATTTAAGTTCGATCTCACTAGCATGCGAGTCACAGAAACTAGCACAGCGACAAGTGAGGGTATCGTTCCGCAGGGAGGTGGGATTCACCGACCGTCACCGGTTCTAGCTATTATTACAACACTCCGAGAGAACTCGTATATTACGGGTGCAGAAAAATGTAAATAATACTATAAATGTACAAATTACATAAACTAATATTTACATGGATAGGATGGAATGGAGAGATACATGAAATGTTGTTACACTAAGGAAATGACTCAACTGTAGCAATCCACTTAATTAAGCTCTAAACTCACTTAGTCCCTCAATGTGCAAGTATATCATAGGCTCGTGTCCCCTTAATTGATATCTAATCTCTCTCGAGTCTTAGAAATCACATCCACATAATACAAGGATTCATTAAGTACTTTAGGACACACAAACGAGCTCTGTATGCCAGCCTAGTGATCTCTCAACTGTCTGGTCATATACAGTGGTTATTTCGTTGGACATGTAATGCGCAACCGCATGAGCCATACTATAGTCAATAATTCATTTACAATGGCTAACCAAATACAGGATGGCAACCAAGTAAGAGCATTAAGAATACGGGATGCCCATACAACACGTATGTTATATGCTCGTGTTCCCTTAATTAATCTCTAATCTCTAATCTCTAATCTCTCTTGATGTTTTAGAGATTACATCCATGCATAAATGCTTGGATTTATTAAGGACTGTGGGACACCCACATGAGCTTTACACGCCAGTTTAGTGATCTCTCAACTTCCTGGTCAAATGTAGAGGATATCACGCTAGGCATGTAAATGTGAACCATGCGATATATAATACACAACCTAAATATCATCCACAATGTGGCTAATCGAGTAAAAGCATTAAGCAATGAAATACCCCTATAACTACACAAGCAAAAGAGGAATTCAATTTGTCTTTACTCTAGATAAGGATTTGGTTTTATTAATCTCCCTATGATGGCTAAAAATGGAAACAAGCTTACCAAACAACTACATACAACAAGTTGATTGTTATTCATTAAGACCATTCAATTTAAGTCAGGGGCTCATTCTTTTGATTTGAGAATTATCCCTAAATAAATTCACCACCCAACCTAAGCCATGAGTGAGCAATTGTGTCTTTGAAACAAAGACCCATTAAGTGCAAGAATATAGAACCAAAGTCTAATTTAGCAAGTACATGCATCAATCAAACTCCTCCGAAGATGCTCCATGCTTTCCTAGCTCGAAATTGGTCCAAAGACCACTCCTTTCCCCTATAATCTACTTCTAAATATGGTGTAGAAAGTGAAAAAATAGTGGTTGAGGTGTATGGTGAGCTCCCATGGAGGAAAAACCTCCATGGGAGCTTGGGTCTCTCACTTACTTGGTGGAGAATGTGAAGAAGATAAAGAAAATGGAAGAAAGAGGGAGTTGGGTAGAAAAGAGAGAGGAGAAGTTAGAGATTCTCTAAAAACTGAGAGAAAAATGGATATTTATAGTGGGAGGAGGTTTATGGCAGAAATGGGGGTAAAAGGACGAGAATGACCTTCATAACTGGCTGATTTTGGGGGCTTCGTGGGTGAGTTTCCAACAGCACTCACTATTACGAAAATGAGCATAACGTTCTCCACAAATATCGGAATCATGTTCTTGAAGAACTGTTGGAAAGAAGACTTCTGGGGCTTTCCAACAATAGGTAGCACGAAACCTAGTTCATTCGGAGGAAAGAGATATGACCCCCACAAGTTGAGCATTCTGCAGGAAATTTTCGTCAAAATTCTACCTTGAATTATGCGCCCTATTCTAGGGCACCGAATTACAAAAAAATGAAGTTCTGCCAAAAATTTAACGGCCCCTAACCGCATAATAGGGGTGTCGAATCCAAGTTTCAAAAATTGCACTTTTACCCCAATATTTCTCTATTTTTATACTTTAGCCCTTGTGATGAAAAATAACTTGAAACACTTATTTAAAACGTTAAATACTCGGTTTTACTTGGGAAACAAGCATAAAAGATAAAAATAAGAAGCTACACAACGTGTAAAAATAAGAGTTATCAGTTATATGCAACTTTTACTCAATATTATACAAACATACCCTACCATTAGTGAAGCTCCGTTAGAACTTAACTACTGAGGGGCAAAAAAGTCTTTTGACCGATTAATAATACAAAATCATTATACAATTATTTATATAGTATTTAATTAATTATTTTAAAAAAAGAAATGGATGGAGGAGATCAGATTTCCTCCATCCATCTTCTAATCACATTCATTGAAAATTAATTTTTTAAAAATTAAAACAAAAATCAAAATCACTAAACACTTCCTTTCTTTCTTTAAATTTTCTTTTCACTTTCTCTTACATTTTCTTACCAACCAAACAAAATAAAAACATTGAATTACTAAATTGTAGATGCAAATTACAAATATATAATGCATAAACAACACATCTAAACCAAACCAAAAAAAAAAAAAAAAAAAAAAACCAAAAATACAAAAACTACATCTAAATCAAACCTAGAAAAAAAAAAAGTTAAAAGCATGGACTTTAAAACCAAATAACAATGAAAAACACAAAACACTCTTCAAAGAAAAAAAAAAGAGTAAAACTAAACCTCACACTCCAATCAGTTAACACAATGCGAGATGGGCCATCCTCACTGTATTAGGTCAACACAACACAACCTCTCTCATGGCCATGAATTTTCCCATCTCTGAGTTGATCAACTCAGTGAGTCACTTCTCCAACTCAGCTACACTCACAATCCCCGTATTCGATTAGACGAGACCAACGCAACTGCTCAAAGAGGAGATCTGTACCAATCAGAAAAGATCCGCGTCGAGTATCCTCTAATCGGAAAAGATCCGCATCGGATCTCCTCCAATCGGAGAAGATCCGTGTTGACGATCTCTTCTAGCTTTTCCTCCAGTGAGATCAACTTATCCAATTTTTCTTTTTTTGGTGACAGTCACTTGTTTGTTTATTTTGTTTATATTTTTTTTATTATATTATTTAATTCAATTTCTTACCAAATAAATGATAAAGTATTTTCACAATAAATAAAATAATGATAAAAAATAATAAAACAAATGATAACAAATAACTAGGGGTATTAATATAGAGTTTTCCATTCAACAAGACAGTCCATGGTTAAAATTAACTGTTGACCACTAACGGCAGTGTATGTTTGTGTAATATAAAGCAAAAGTTGCATATAGCTACAATTATACCTAAAATTGAGGGAAGTTTGTGCAATTTACCCTTCTTTAAATGTCAAATCAACGGTTTAATTTTTTCAAATCTTTATTTATTATTTAAATAATTTATTAATTAAAACATAAATAATAATAATAATAATAAATAAATTATTTAATTATTTAAATAAATTATTATTATTTAATTATTTAATTAATTCATAATTAATTAAATATACATAATTAAATAATAATAATAATAATAATAATAATAATAATAATAATACATAAACTCTTTATGTATGGATGATTAATTCCAAATTAATCATTAAGTCTCAAATACCTTAATCTTCAATACAGTATTATGGAGATGGCATGGGCACACATAGACCAATAATTTTAAGCTCCAATAAATCTTTAATAATTAATTAAACTCTTTAATTAAATATTAGATTTATCAATTCCAGATTTATTCTACTAAAAAACTAGAACTGAACTCTTATTATTATAAAATTAATTACTCGAATAGGAATCGAACAGCTCATTGATATAATCATTTCATACAGATCAATCCTCCATAAATAGTTCGAATTATGAGTTAGGTTCAAATCAATTGACTTCTTAATTACATATTTATCCTTTAGTTCCGGTGATTCTTTAATGAACAATTATTTATGATCTTATTATAAATTGAGCGCTCTATTGTTCAAGACTCGAACCATGTACTCAAAGAGAATTGTTTGTCTAACTTCAATTAAGAAGGAATGGATTTCATAATGTATATTATCATTCCTAGCTAAATATATCTTTATATCTTCAAGATACAAAGTTTATGTTTGACAATTTGCGCAAACCATACCGAGTAAGACAAAAGATATAATTCTATACGTAGGAGTCTGTTAAGTACTCAGGATTAAGATCATTCCATGTATGACCATCCAATTTTATAAATGGGAATGCTTTATTTAAAACAGAGATTATTAAAGATTCTGATTTATCATGTCTACGTCATGTATAATCTTACTATATAAAGTACCTTCATTTTAATGTCACCACATTAACAATTCGGATAAAACTGTTTCATTCTTAATGGGAATGAACCATACTAAAAATTTAATTAATTAAAGATCCCAACTTCAATTATTAATTACAGACAATTAAGATTATTATATTAAACATAAACTTCGGGTATATAACAACTTATATACTATGAGCTAGTTTGGTATTGCTGTAACTTTTATAATAATCACTATTAGCTGTGCCGAAGGAATAATCAGCTGTGAAGTTAATTAACAGATGTTTGGTTAATTACATTTTTAAATTACTATATAGCTCAAGAGAAGTATACATATGTTTGGTAATTTTATTGTAAAAATGCTGAAATTTATTACAATAACTAAAATATACATGATTTTAAGACCATATTTCATTTTTTTTTCATTAATTATATATATTAAATCAATATTTAAATAGAATATTTAAATTAAAATTCCATAAGAACAATAAAATATTTTTAAAAGATTTTATAAATCAAATTAATAATTAAATAGAATATTTAATTTTAAGATGAAATAAGGTATATAAATGATATTAACTTGATTTTATAAGGATAATAATGATATTTCAAAATATGCATTAAATACTGAAATAGATCATTTTATAATCACTTTCCAAAAGTAACACCCACCTACTTCTCAAAATCACTATTAAAACTTACCAAATTATCAATTAATCACTTTTAGAAGTTTTACTAAACATCATTTTATGTCAAAATTATAAAATAATCTGATTTTAACTTCTTAAAAGTAATACCAAACTAGCCCTATGTTTAATACAACATCTATTAATCATGAAAATTTATGTTATTAATACAATATTAATAACATTAAATGTATATAAATATAAAATAAAATGTCAATCTAATTATTAATTCATCAAAAGATTAACACCATTTGTTCTTAGGATACTTTTCTCAACAATCTCTCACTTGCCCTAAAGCAGATAAGACATGCCCTTTAACCCTAGTCCTTTTAGACGGCATTAAAAACTCTTTGCAGATAGTCTTTGTGAAGGGATCTACGAGGTTGTCTTTAGATTTAATCTTCAGAACAGACACATCGCCACGATAGACAATCTCCCTAATTAGTTGATATTTTCAGGCTATATGATTTCCTCTTTCGTGGCTTCTAGGTTTTTTCGAATTAGCCATGGCTCTACTGTTGTCACAATACATGGGTTTTTCCATATCTGAAACAATTTCCAGATCAGACAAGAACTTTCAAAGCTAGATTGCTTATTTAGCTGCTTCACGAGCAGCCACGTGTTCAGCCAGAAAAGCATCAAAATGAAAAACTATGATTTATGTTCTAAAGCCTACTCCTCAGCAGTATGGAATAGAATATGGTAAAAAGAAGAAGGGACTTTGTCGGTCTTTTGGTCTTGAGTGCCAAAGGCAGAAACGAGTCTTTAACTAGATCTAATAGAGGCACAGTTATGTTCACTTAAGGTGTACCAAATAGATCTAGTTGTTCTTCGTTGGGTGGACAAGAGTTGAGATCAACGATTGATTATGTTTCTTTTAGATTCAATTCCTTTTTCAAAAGACTTAATTAACACACTGAACAATATGAACAGAATAAGAAAGGACTAACTGGGCTTTCCCGTTTAAAGTAAATTGAAAAGCTCACTGCAGAAAGCTTACTTGTTTATATATTGCTTAATAGTCGTCGCTTTACAAGCCACGTATAGCCCTATGGTTGCTGAGGCGGTCGCAATCCTGAGGGGAATCCAGTTGGCCGACCTGCGACACTGGCTTGGTGCCCCTAGAGATCGAGTCGGAAGCCTCGGTTGTGGTTGACCTTGTGAATGACCTGAATCGCCATGAGTCTGAAATTATTGGCCTGGTTATCGATGAAATCCGCCATCTGATGCAAAGACCGGCAGATTGTAGCTTAAGTTTATCTAGTGTTGAGGATCATTTTTGGCCGGATCGGAGGATTTTCCTAATTGTATTTGATGTCTTGTTTTATAAAGCTGTTCCTTTGTAAAAAAAATAAAAAAAATAAATAAATAGATAAAGATGAGCTGTCTTCTGTTGTCGTTTGTGCTGGTGCAGTCGAATAAAGCAGAAGATAAGATTCTACAGCTTTGCTTTTTGAGCAAAGTAATGAGTAAAGGGACCCATAAGTTCATCACTAAGGAAAAAGTTTAGGTGCTGACCGGTCAGCAATCAACTATACTGATCATCCAATGGGATGTTGCTATGTGATCAAAACTCTTTCTCTTTTTACCATTTTCTCTTTGTTTTGAGTTATGTAGCAACCAACCATTAGTTGATTAATATGATTGGGTGCTGAATACACCTCTAGGAATCTGATGTTGTCTCAGATTTCAACAGCAAGAGTTTTTCCGTCTTTATTGTGTAAGACTTTGCTTTCCTTAGGGACAACAAGTGTGTTGTAGACATTTTAAATTTCTGGTCAAATGGGAGAAACGAGGGAAAACAGGGGAAAGGAGGGAACCAATATCCTTATTTCCTCCTCGATTGTCATCCCTAGATCAGGTAAATGCAATTACATTACAGTCTCATCTTATTTGATGTGGGCCCCACTCAAGGAATCCAAAGTGAGCCCACTCGTAGAAAAAGTGGAAAGAACATAAATTATTGGTCAAATATTTACGATTTCTATATAGAGTTTAATTTTGTTCACCCCTTCAAGGGGGTGTATATTACCTCTCTCTCCCCGACATTTGACATGTGGCTAGGGAGAGGGTATTTTTGTCTAAATACCCTATTTCTGGACACATATCAAGTGTTGAAGGAGGGGTAAATGGGCAATACTCACCTCCTCTATATATCCATTTTTGTTATTGAAATTGGACTTTGACCAATCCCAAGTTTTGGCCTACGTGGGAACACAGGATTGGATCCCATGTAGTCAATTAATCGCTTTGTCACGGGACTATTGAATCCCATCTCAAGATTATTGTCCCAACCTTTTTAATGTATTTGTTTTTTTTTTCTTTTTTTAATTATATTATTTATATATAAAATATTAAATTTATGTAATATGTTTTAAAAATTAATTTAATATATTTTATTCTAATATTTAAAAATATTTTTTTTTAATGTCCATTAAAAAATAAATGTTATTTTATTTCAAATCAATTTCAAATAATATTATTTATTTAAAAAAAAATTATTTTATTCAAAATAATTTTTTAACCAAATTTAATTTTAAAATTTTTCATTTTTCTTTTCTTTTAATTGATTTAAAATGATTTTATTTATTTAAAAACTAATTTACTAAAATTTTATATGACCTCTTACAAAAACAATTATTTTCAATTTACTTTTTATCTAATCTCATGTTATACTTAACAGGGGACACTATTATTTTAGTCCAATCTGTATAGCACCAAATACATTACTAATTTAATCCAATCTCATCTAATGCGATCTGATCCAATCTCATAAAAATAGACCAATCCTGTTCAATCCAATCCGTGGGGCTTGTATTTTAACAGCACAACACACACCTACTCATCAGTTGCAATTTCATTTCAAATAGTCTAAACCTAGGGTTTTGTTTTTTTTGTTCTCACTGGTTTAATTGGCCTCTCTATCGGTGTATGTTACAAGTTTTGATCTCTCTCTTGATATATTATTCTTTTTTTTTTCTTTTTTTTTTGAACAACGGAGCTTTTATTCATCGGGCAAGAACTATTTTTTTGGTTATTAAAATCAATTAAATCAATATGTTTTTGTTGCATGTTTACATAATGGACAAATTCAAACTCTGCAAAAAATTGGTGTCTTTATGTGCGTATCTGGATGTGAAAATGGAAGAGAGAGATATATAGATAGATCATTGATATGTTGATTGTAAGATAGATCATTGAAATCTCTGAATGCAGTACTACTGTACTAGTAACCAAACACCTTGTAGTTTAACCATCAGAAAGAACTTTAGAGTTTAGATCATGATGATATCAAAACACACATGCAAACCACCACAATCAAAGCCAAAAGTTGAACCTCCGCATCAAAGATCCTAATTTAATTTTGTCACATCCCATATCGTTAGCGAGTAAGGTCGATCCAAGACTTGTATATAAGTCTTGGTCTCTCTTAACTAAGTATATGCATTTTGGATCATGAGTGAAGGATGCTTGTATGAAACCCATGATCCAAAGCAAATCTATAAGAGTGAATGACAAGTGCTTGAAGCCTAACGCAGATAATATTGACTTCGATGGGTCTGAGTATATGGGCCTGAGCTGTTCTTGGTATAGAGCAAATTTTCTACAGATGTGGATGTAGATTTGCGACTGTTTTTGGACCCTCATGGGAACATGGGTCTGAGCTGTTGAAACATCATTTTCCCCTTCAAGTAGAATTGAAAATTGTGAGGAAATGGACAATACTGCGCAACAATAACTATACATTTTTTTAAAAATTCTTTTTACTTAGGTTGACAAATACTTTTTTATTTTTTGCCTTTCTTGACATGGATACAAATTTGAATTTCATGACATGAAAAATTGGTTTCGCCCAATCTTAAAATTAAATAAAATTATAGCTACAAGATTTAGGTAAAGTGCCAACTAGTAGAAGTCATCTTGATGATGTTAATGATGATAAAGGATTACAGATACTTTACTCGAAAGCTCTTACTGTCTTACAATCTTCAGAGAATTGAAAATAACAAATATATCTAATTTGCTAGCTAGCTAGACTCTCATCGACAAACTGAGTTTTTAGAAGTCTTCCTTGAAAGAACCTTTTTTTTTTTTTAATCTTAGATAGGGTTTGAGTTCTAGCTGCTACATAATCTTCAAGCATAGAGCAACAGTAGCAGCTCACTTGTAGCTTGTTTATATATTTCTTCCACCGGAGTATTAGCCTCCGTAAAATGATCACAAGCTCTATTCACTTGCATAATACACAGGATTTATGATACAATTTTGAAGTTTTAGATGTGTGTGTGTGTGTGTATATATATATATATAAAGAAAGGAAATACAAATACAATAAATCTTACCTTCGTTTGAATCATGTACATTCTTGGAATAGGATCTGCAGAAAGTTGAGCAGTCACCTGTGAAGCTTAATATGTAAGTTGTTTGATGAAAGTTCTCTGAGGAACTTTAGAGAGAATAAGAAAAGAAGAAGAACTCCATTGAAGAAGTTTTCTGAGAGAAAAGATATTATTGATTGTCTAACCAGAATGATTCTAGAATTACTGAGAGCACGCATATATCATGATACAAAATATCTAACACTCTAATAACAGAATTTGTAACTAACTGATGACTAGATATTTTGTATCCTCTGTTTTCCACTAATGACGTGGTACTGCTGAACCAAGCATATCAGCATCAGCTGTATGCTTATCATTCCCTCGCAAACCGAACTAGGGTGAAACAACCAGGTGAAGTTTGGAACACAGAAGACGAAAACGATCACGAGAAAAACCCTTCGTGAATATATCAGCAGTTTGGTGCTCGGTAGGAACATACCGAGTATCTATCTCCCCTGCCAACACCTTTTCTCTGATAAAGTGTGTATCGATGTCAATGTGCTTAGTGCGCTGATGAAAAACCGGATTCTGAGAAAGAGAGTTGGCCCCAATATTGTCACACCAAACAACTGGACAGTGAACAATAGGAATTCGAAGTTCAGACAAGAGAGACCTGAGCCACAATACATCAGTTGTGACCTGAGCTAAGGCTCGGTACTCTGCTTCAGTGCTGGAGCGAGCAACAACTCGCTGTTTGCGAGAGCTCCATGATACCAGATTCCCACCAAGGAAGACACAATTACCACTGGTAGAGCGACGATCATCAACGCAGCTGGCCCAATCCGCATCAGCAAAGGCTTCAAGAGCAAGAGCTGAAGATGGCCGAAAATGCAGACCCATAAACTGAGTACCCTTCAAATAGCGAAGCACTCTCTTGCAAGCCTGCCAATGAACCAACGTAGGAGCAACCAAGAATTGGCTCAATTTGTTGACAACAAAGGATATGTCAGGTCTCGTGTTGGTGAGATACTGAAGAGCCCCAATGGTGCTGCGATACAGAGTAGGATCATGAAAAGGAATGCCATCAGATAAGGAGAGTTTGGTACCAGCCGAGAGAGGTGTATCACAAGCATTAGCAGTGGACATGTTTGTTCTGAGCAAAAGATCACCAATGTACTTCGCCTGAGTAAGATATAAACCAGAAGCGTTCCGAAAAGCCTCGAAACCGAGAAAATAGCTTACTTGACCAAGAGTTTTCAAGGCAAAAGTTTGATGCAGCGTAGAAATCAGCTCCTGATTTAATTTCGGACTGTCACCAGTAACCAAAATGTCATCAACATATACAAGAACAAACAGAGATGATGAACCAGCAAACTTGAAGAACAAGGACGTATCAGAAATCGAATTGCTGAAACCCCAAGATAACAGAGCACCTTGCAGCTTGTGGAACCAACTTCTAGGGGCCTGCTTGAGTCCATAAAGGGACTTATGCAGCCGGCAAACATGAGAAGGATGATGTTCATCAACAAAGCCCTCTGGTTAAGCCATAAACACCACTTCTGTCAAGTCGCCGTTAAGAAACGCGTTATTTATATCAAGCTGCTCTATCAACCAACCACGTGAGACAGCAATGGAGAAGATAACACGAATGGTGGAGGCCTTAACAACCGGGCTGTAGGTGTCAACAAAATCTAAACCGGGCGTTTGGTGAAATCCCTTTGCAACCAACCTCGCCTTGTGTTTCAAAAGACTGCCATCTTGACGAAATTTCGTCCGAAAAACCCATTTACAACCAACAACATTCATGTGAGGCTGAAATGGAACTAGAGACCAAGTTTTGTTGGACTGCAATGCAGCAAACTCCTCCTTCATTGCTTGAACCCAAGCTGGATTCTGAAGAGCTTGCTTGGCTGATGAAGGATCAGAATCTGCCAAGTAACAACTGGTTTGAAAAATCTTAGGTTTGAATATACCATTTCGTGACCGAGTGATCATGGGATGAAAAGAGGTAGTAGGCAATTGATCTTGAGAAGAAGTTGAAGGTAATGTTGTAGTTGACAGTATAGGCGGGACAGAGGAAGAGCTACAACCATCAGTAGGAAAAGAGCTAAAAATGGACTGATTAGGAGGTAAAGCTGACAGTGTAGGTGTGTGATGAGAGGAGTCAGAATGAGGAGATAAGGAGCGTGAGGATTGGATCATTTCAGGAGAACCTATGACATGATTTGAAGGCAACCATGCAGTAGAGTTGCTACTCTGAGCAGCAGATTTTCGGATGTGATGCAAAGTGTTATGGACAGAAGTTAAAGGAATGCTTTGAGAGGAAGAAGACTCACGGTGTGTAGAGGGAGCTGGAAATAAGGTGGCATATGGAAACTCAAGCTCATTGAACTCCACATGCCTAGAGACATACAACTTCCCAGATGGATGTAAACATAAGTATCCCTTGTGAAATGGACTATATCCAACAAAAAGACATTTGGTGGTGTGAAAGTTGAATTTATGTTTGGAGTAATTCCTTAAGAAAGGAAAACAGCTGCAGCCAAATACCTTGAAGAATTGGTAGTTTGGCCTTTTGTTGAACAACCTCTCAAATGGTGAAACAAATTGAAAAATTGCAAGGGGCATATTATTGATAAGAAACGCAGCAACATTAAAAGCCTCATACCAAAATTTTAGAGGCATGTTGGCATGTGCTAGGAGAGTCAATCCTGTCTCCACAATGTGCCTATGCTTCCTTTCCGCAACCCCGTTTTGTTGATGGGTATGTGGACAAGAAAACCGGACCTTAATGCCTTGAGAAGATAAATGTGAGGCAAAAGCTACATACTCCCCTCCCATATCGCTGTGGAAACTTTTAATTCGTCTATCAAACTGCAACTCAACTTGTTTTTGAAACTTGATGAATGTACCAAGAGCCTCAGATTTCAGTCGTAAGGGGAATATCCAACAAAAACGAGTAAAGGCATCAATGAAAGAAATGTAGTAACGATAACCTTCCGTAGAAAGCATGGGAGCCGGTCCCCAAATATCCGAATATATCAGCTCAAGAGGAGCTGAAGCTGTTATTTCAATTCTTGCAAATGGAAGTCTATGAAGTTTCCCAAGTTTACAAGAGTCACAAAAACTTGGAGCTGTAAAACTGCTACTAAAATGAATTTTGTTCAACATTTTTTGTAGAATTAAGGGAGCCGGATGGCCCAACTTTGCATGCCAAACATTGGCACTCACAGCAGCCAACGCAAGCATATTGGCTGGCTGTGACTTGGAGGTTAACATCTTTCCAAGGCTTGGTTTATTACTACCAGAAAAACAGCTGGAAAAGGCACTTGTTCCTTCCACATTTCCAAGGTTGAAGCCTCCATGATTGACTCCATTCGATCCCACCAGCTGTAAAGAGTATAGCCCATCTCTAAGCACTCCTTGGAGCAAAGGTTTCTTCGTTTTGAGATCCTTCACAACACAATAATCACCATAAAACTCAGCAAAAGCCTTGTTGTCAACCGTGAACTTAGAAATGCTTAGGAGATTCTTGGTAATTTGGGGAACATGTAATATGTCTTTGAGGTGTAGATTTGTATGTGGTGTTGTGTGAGATTGAACAAGAGTATCACCAACATGTAAGATAGATAATTGCTGTCCATTACCAACAACTAGTTTCTCGTTACCTCTGTAATTGGAGCGTAGAGAAATGTTGCTCAAATCTGAGGTAATGTGATTGGTGGCACCGCTGTCCAAGTACCAAGAAGGATCGTTGACAGATTCTGGTGTTGCAAGAAGAGCTGAAGTCTGATGATAATTCACTTGAGGTTCTCTAGGAAATGAGCTGACACTTCCCTGAGATAGTGAACCCTGATTTGAATTATAATTGAAGCCAGGTGAGTAGCTGTAGGGAAAAATAACGTATCCGCAGCGGAAGCGAGACTAAAAAAAATTTAGTTTAGTGGCTTTTAAAATTTTTCCAATTATGAACCTTAAACCCTTTTGATTAATTAAATATATATAACAAAGTAATAAAAATTTAATACCTCTTGTCGCGTGATCCGATTGACTTGCGTCGATGGTAATCCGCAAGATCTTCAATCCTAGCACGAACGTGGATCACCTAGGAGCGTGGTCTCCCTTCTCTTTGAATTGCAAACCTGTGATGGGATTAAACAAACTTTTCTTTCTTGATCGTTAGTCACAAAAACAATCAAAAGAAACCTAAAATTATTCCGGTCACTTTTGAGTTCTCAATCTAATGATCGAAACTCGCGTGAACCTTAATCGATGTTGTATACACAAGCTTATCAATGATTAAGCAAGTAGTCCACCATCAAAGAATAATCTATGTTCCTTTTTCTTTTGTTTTAGTAGAATAAAATATTCCTAACTATGAGTTTAGAAGAAGAAGAAGAAAATAATTCTGCACACATGCCCTTAGAGCTGGCCGAAAATTTCTCTTCTTTCTAACCCTAGGGTGACCGAAATCCTTGACCAAAAATAATTAGGGTTTCCGCAATTTTACTCCTAAAATATTGGAGATTTAGTTGCACCCTAATTCCTATTTTGTTTTAGATTTCCAAACCCTAATCAAACTCAATAATCTTTTATTCCTTATTTGACTAAAATAAAAAGACTTCCTATTTGATCAAATAAATAAAATTAATTATTTATTTCCTTGTCAAACAAGTCTTTCTATTTAATTATACTATTACCAATAGTATACAAATAGGAATCATATTTCCTATTTAGAAAAGATTTGTTACTTTAATTAAACAATTAATTAATAAATTAATTAATTCTTATTTAATTAAATAATGAAAACAAAATAATATTTTAGGTTAATAACCTTGTTGCCGCCCCATATGTATATTGGGCCCAAATATTATTTTCTCATTTCATTTAATCCTTTGGACTTTAAATAAAAAGCCCACATGTGAACTAGACCCATTCTTACTAAAAGAAACAAGCCCACATGTTATTCATTAATATATAAATATAATTGTGCAGCCCATTACCTAAATAATGTGCAAATTATATTCTTAATATATTAAATTGCAATTCTAGATGGACCCCAAATTGGTCCGGTAGAATATATCAAGTGATCCATGCAAGTCCGTGTGGATTGGGGATCTTGGCGGGCTATCTAAATTTAAGCTCCAATAGACATAACCTAATCACAATCAACAAATGATTCATTTAGGTCCGATCCATTAATTTTAGCTCATTCCACTAAAGAGCTAAAATTGAACTCTTAAATAAAGACAGAAAAGGAAGATGCTTCCTCATTCATACCCTAGACAATCATATTGGAGATAGTGTATCCTCGTGATTAATATCAGTAATCGCCAAGAGTTCATAGACCGCCTATAACTCTCCAAGTTACCATATTTACTCATATGACCACGTTTTGAACTTGGATATTTTGACTTGTCCAGAAGCCATGTTTTCAATAGCCACTATCGAAAACTCAACGTTGAGATTTAATATCCAATTACCTCAAAACATCCATATGATGATATTATACTCTCATTTAATAAATGAAGCCACGATGTCCATATCTATAAATGAAGTCCTCTATCGATTAACAAATGAATATCACCAAACTATCGAGGATAGACTATGCGATATAATCGTACTCATTGATAGCTCAAATGATATCACCTGCAACCATAAGTCCATCATTTATCTCAGGATTAAGATAGACTCTCCAATTGTCCTGATAATGAAATTACTTTTATCTACTGACGGTTATAGATAAAGTATTTCATTGTGATCCTGTTCAATGCACCCAGTGCACTAGATCCTTTTGCTCGAAGATACTCCGATGATTTTAGACTCATCATATCTCATTTGATCCCACTCAAATGCTAGCAAAAGAATTCTACAACTTTAACAAGATAAAGGTGCCCAACCTTTAACTTAAGTTGTGAACGATATTCAAGACTAACTAAAGAATTGTGTCTACCACATACATATCCAGATGTATGAACAATTCTTCTTTTCTCATAGTCTTTAGACCTTATGATTATTTACTTTAACAATTATTAAACTATAAATGCTATAAGATTTGTTTAAACCAGAAATCACTTTATTAATATGAATAAGATTGTTAATTACACTATTACACTCTTGCTATTGAGCATAATCCTAACAGTAGCCATTGTAGTTCTGCTGATAGGAACCAGAATTCTGCTGCTGAAACTGGTGCTGATTATAAAGAGCATGAGCATTGTGAGGATTGTGAGTGTTTTGAATGTTGTTCAGCTGCTGAGACCCCTGGAAACCTTGCTGAGACCCCTGGAAACCTTGATCAAATCTGTGATAGCACTTAAGAGCTCCATGGCCAGGTTTGTTGCATAATTGGCAGTGAATACGTCCTCTTCCACCAGATCGATTGTTTCTTCCTCTGCCACGATAGTTACTTCCTTTGTTATCTCTCTGACCTCGCCTGTCTTGTGAATAATTGGAAGCATAATGAGCTGAGACTTGTCCAACTTCAACTTGAATTGGAGAATCAAGAGGTTCCAGACGCTGTTCATGTGTCATCAGCAAGAAGTGTGCATCTTCAAACGGTATAAATCTTTGTTGAGCAGAGATAACAGCAACAATAGCATCAAAGTCATGACCAACACCGTTAATCAAAGTAAGCACAAGATCACGATCTCTTATTTCTTCTCCTGCTGCCATTAATGCATCACCAATGTTTTTGATTTTCAAAACAAAGTCACTCACTGAATCTGATCCTTTCTTAACATTCTGGAGCTGATTTCTCAGTTGAGCAATTCTAGCAACTGACTGCTGTGAATACAACCTTTCTAATCGACTCCACATTTCAAAAGAAGTTTGACAACCGATTACTTGACCTATGATGTTTTCACTTATGGTAGAATAAATCCAACTCATAAGTAGTTTGTCAATACGTTTCCAGATTGAAAATTCTCTGCTGTATTTCTTTTCTACAATTTTTTCACCAAGACTGTTTATAACTTCAACATTGACAAACATATTTGTTGGTTGATTCATACCACAGATGTATTCCTCTAAATCTAGAGCTTGGATCGAAGACATTACCTGAGCTTTCCAGTAGATGTAATTCGATTTTCCAAGTTTGATTGGCAGATTGTAGTTCAAACTTTTAGTGAGAGATGAAAACTCCATCGGTTCTGCAATCGCTTGAGAGACCTGACTCTGTTGACAGATCGGTGATTGAGGAACTTGATGAGTTGTGCTCGTTGGCTCATGTAGGTTCTGATGATGACCAGAAACTGGAGATTGATTTTGTGGAGAAATAGCCATGACGTTAGTCGATAGGCTCTGATACCATGTGAAGCTTAATATGTAAGCTGTTTGATGAAAGTTCTCTGAGGAACTTTAGAGAGAATAAGAAAAGAAGAAGAACTCCATTGAAGAAGTTTTCTGAGAGAAAAGATATTATTGATTGTCTAACCAGAATGATTCTAGAATTACTGAGAGCACGCATATATCATGATACAAAATATCTAACACTCTAATAACAGAATTTGTAACTAACTGATGACTAGATATTTTGTATCCTCTGTTTTCCACTAATGACGTGGTACTGCTGAACCAAGCATATCAGCATCAGCTGTATGCTTATCATCACCAACTCAATTTTGTGCTTCTCCAAGACATAGCAAATAGTGGAGAAGACATAGCATAATGTTACACAAATCAGCGTGTGCTCAGAAAACAAGCCTAGCGTCTTCTGTATCTCCAAGACATAGCAAAGGGTGGAGAAGACATGGCATAATATTGTTTGCTTATATTGTTTGTTTTGATTATCATTAATAAAAATAGTACCTTTGGAGCAAGTTTTGGTGGTGTATTTGACTATTTTATTGCTTTCACTTCGTCAATTACCATGTTGGTATTTGCTACTTGATGAGATTGATTCATGTTTGTAGCATATTTGGAAGAGTGGATTTCAAAGTTACATTTGGTTTGGATGAGAAGATTGGAGTTCCAGGGGGCTTCATGATACAAAATAATCATCAAAGTGAACTCTACCTCTACCATTTATAATTGCAACAAACAGGCAACTGAGTGTGCTTCATCCTATTTATAAGCTTCTACATCCAGATCACTTCCTGATACGATAAATATAAACGCATTTGCTCAGCAGATCCTCATCAATGCTGTTGAAGTGTTTTCAAAAATTGACATGTTAGTGCTTGTGTTATCCAGAGGAATGGCAGTGGAGGATCCTAACTCTCGGCATGGTCTTCGGCTACTGATTGAAGACTACCTGTTTGCTGTTGATCGATGGGCTAGAGATTTGGTCAGCCTTTAAAAAAAGGGTGGAAGACTATTGCTTCTACTACAAGAGCGACGAAATTGATTAAAAGGATGCTGAACTCCAAAGCTGGTGGAAGGAGCTCCGCGAGGAGGGTCATGGTGACAAGAAAGATGAGCCAATGAAGACGTACGTGCAAAGAGCTGATAGATTCATGTACCATCATCATCTGGGTGGCCTCTGCTTTCCATACAGTTGTCAATTTTGGATTGTACCCTATAAATCAAAAATTCATGCGCCTGGAGAAGGAACTCCTGAGTATGCAGACTTGAATCAAATCCTGACAAGGCTTCCCTGAAAACAATTACTTCTCAGCTACAAACAGTTGTTGGCATTTCCGTTATAGAAATCTTTTCAAGGCATTCTTCAGATAAAGTTTAATTACCTTTGACAAAGAGACATATCTGAATGGACATCGGATCAATAACCGTTGCAACTTGCAAGCATTTGAGGAGTTTGGAAACAAACTGGCGAAAATCGAGGAAAATATTTTAGCAATGAACAAGGGTGTGACACTAAAGAACCGCTTTGGTCCAATGATCATGCCATACACATTGCTGTATCATACAACTCATACTGCCTCTTTAAGGCAACATGACACCGACCTCTACCCAAATAAAGTACCTAGGAATCTATGATGTGGCAGCAGTGGACCAACTGGCATTAGATTATTTGGAGGGGTGGGATTTGAAACAAGCCAAGTAAGACCAAACCCGGGCGACGGAATCAGATTGACTTGAAATTTTGACAGCTGTTGCGTTTCCGGAACTACTAAAAGCTGCGTAAGCACGTCCTTTTTTAGGCAAATTCCGTCGTTTAGGCCTTGGAATTGGCGTTTTTGCTATTTTAGGAAAGTTTCGTTTTTGCTTTAATTTGAGTTTCCCAATTCCGAATCGACTTCCATCAATTCTGGAGTGTTTAGGATTCTCAGTAGAATCAGTTTTTGCTTTAATCTCGTTTTTGCCTTTTTTGGTAATTTTCCGTTTTAAATCGTTTTTCTTGCTTTCCAAGGAATTCAATTAGGTTTAGGTTTTTCTTGCTTTAAATAAAGATGTAGGCCGAATTGGCCATTCAGTTTTTGATTTATAAAATTTAGAGTTTTCTCTAATTATTCCAATTTCGGTATTCTTCGTGAATCAACGAATTGAAGCCTAATTTTCCAGTATTTGTGCGCAAATCAACGGAACGTTAGTAGGTTGTTTCTAATCGTTTTACGCAGGTTTTTCTCGACAGAGCTTCCGCTACATCAATCTATGAACAATTTTAGTGATTACAAGGATCAGCCACATACCCCACCACTGCTTATGAGTATCAGGTCATAGCATTGCTATTAGCTATAGAAAAGTTTCTGCTATTTGTCTAGCTGGAGGGTGCATCACCCCTACTTGATCAAGGGAGTACCTAAAACTACAGTCAACCAGAAAGGAGTTCCATCATCTCCAAGTCGCTGTATGTGCATTTGCTTTTGCATTTTCACCCGACTCTGCATTTGCATTGCACCTGAAATTCAGAAAACAGAACACATACATGGAGATACAAAGAAGTCAATAGAATACGTTAGAATCACATGATTCTTCAAACGCATACCTAATTTAATTTGCAGTCCTGAAAACTTAAATACCCACCACCTAATTTTAGTTACTGATGACTTCACTAAATGAAAACAATCTAAACCTAGAATAAACATACTCATAAATGCACATAACCTATAACTGATGCTTGTAAAACAACTAAAATGTGAAATAAAAATCAAGCATGGCAAATAAGATTTACTTGAGAAGGAAAAACAATGAAATTAACCATGAAACCATGATTAGTACTTCATACAACAACAACAATAAATAAGAATTTTCATCGTAATCTTTCACTACACAAACAGGCTCACATTTTTAGGAAATCAAATATTTGATTCCCTTACATTTCCATTTCTAATTAGTAAACACGCTCTTAAATATGTGCACATAACCTAACATTTTCAATGATTTCGGTTCATCTATAATTTTGTTATTTTTAGGGATAAATTTGTCCACAAAATAACTTTTCCTTTGCAAGTTAACATTCTCGCCTTTTGTATCATTTTATTAACTCGTTTAGTAAATTTATGAGGGTATAATGGTCAATTCATATAGTTGAAGCTTAAATAATTTTAACGTTAAACACAAACGGAATGCTAACAACGTTAGTTCATAGGGGAGGTTTCTAAAATAAAAACATTTGTAATATACATTCAATAATAGTTCAAAGGTGATGGAAGGTTTTTAATATTAACCCTTATATTATTTGTTTTGGTTGATTAGTTGATTACATCAAGGTTTGACCATCAATACGTTGGTAATGAAATATATAGCAATTCCATAACAACATGTAGTTCAAAGAATAGATATATATATATATACTCTTTCCGAATTGACAAAAGATATATCAGTTCCTTGCATGTGGGTCATTGGATTTAAATACTTTGATTTGATTGCATGAACTTGTCAAAGCATCTTTTAAATCCAATGGCTCACATGCAAGGAACTGATAATAGAAAAATTATATATATATATATATTTCACTATTTTATAGACCAAATTTGTTGTTGTTCAAAAAAAAAAAAAAAAAAAAAAATAGACCAAAATATTTTAATATAAGAATATACATGTGAAAGATATTGGAAAATTTTATTTTACTGTAAAACTTCAATTATATATTCAATTTTTAAAGGTTTTTCAAATTTGAAAATCTCTAAATCCAGCAGTATATCTGTATTTCGTGATTTATTGGGCAGAGCAAATAGTCTAGAAAAATTCTAAAATATTATACGTAGCATCAGTATGTCATTTATGTCTAGTTTTATGTTGGAAAATTTCGTAATTTTTTAGAATTGTATCCTAAGTGGTAGAAATGTCATTTTTTTTAATATTTTTTTTTAACAATTTTCAAAGTGATTCTGTCCAATTTTTAAATCAACGAAAGTGTGACGATATTTCCATTAAAACTTTCAAGAAATGGGGTGTGACAAATTTTAAGTTCTAGGAAAGGATATATTAATATAACTATGATCAAGGGTACAGAATTGAAGAACTATATCGGTTCTCTAAAAGAGAAAAGTCTTGGATGCAATGGGATACACATGTATATTCAGTTTGTGAATTCGAAATTTAGTCTAAGAAGTTATTAAAGAATTCTTTAAGTAGACTTGAATGAAGTAAATGTGTTTATGGTTCCCAAGAGTATTCTCAAGTGTCCGTCAAAATTCTGTTTTTTAAGAGTCATTAACGTGTTTCTTTTTTCAAGTCTATCCATTATCTTCTAGGAGTTCTATTCAATCCTCTATAAGTTGTACTAATTATATTTTAAATGCTTTCCTTATCATTTGCCACTCTTAAATTCAACATAGAAACATAATAATCAAAGAAATTATGGGACTGTTGTCTAACAAGATTGATAAACAGAAGCTGAAGCCTGGAGATCACATCTATTGTTGGCGGCAGGCCTTCATCTATGCTCATCACGGGATATACGTTGGCGACGGGAAGGTGATTCATTTCACTCAGGGACCTGCAGACCAGGAGAACGGCAGCGTTATCATAAGCTCGTCTCTTCCTGATCTTCAATTTTCAGATGTTCCATGCCCTCAATGTGGTGATCATTACTCAAGTTTCAATAATGGTGTCATTCTATCTTGCATTGACTGTTTTCTTTCTGGTGGCGAACTCAACCTCTTCGAGTATGGAGTCTCATGGGCTTACTTTCTTGCCAAAGTTCGTGGAGGGACATGTACACTTGCCACTTCTGACCCACCAGGAGACGTCCTCCATCGCGCCAATATCCTCCTCGAGAATGGCTTTGGTGACTATGATGCGTTCAAGAACAACTGTGAGGACTTTGCAATCTACTGCAAAACTGGTTTGCTAGTCATAATCCCTAGCAGTACCAGAGGTGGCCAGAGTTGCCAGGCTGCATTCTTTGAGGCTGCTTCAGGGTTGATTTTTTCTTCACTTGCTTTGTCGACTTACAAATTTAAAGGTGTGGCAGCCGTGGGCAGTGGTGTGTATTACTGTTACAGCCGATTGAATTCCGATATTGGAGTACGACGCGATGCAGCTAAAGTCGCGGTTGAGAGGCTTGTTCCTCCTGCTCCTGCTCCTGTTAGCTAAGGTAACTGTCTCTTTCTCTCTTTCTCCGTTTGAAAGAGTTGATGTTTATTATGCAAATTTGTGTCAATCGATCAAGGGATTGCATACGTGCTGATGCTGGCGGCTTTGGTGCTTACTTATCTCATACAGCCACTAGATGCTTCTTCTTCCTAAGAAAATCTTCAATGGGAGGTGAGACTGTCCCACATAAGATTTTCTCCTTCTTCATACAAGTACTTCTTTTGAAATATGTTTGTTCTTTTAGATTAGATTTGAGTTAGATCCATCAATGCTCGGCCAACGTGGATATAATAAACAGCGAGATATTGATTTTTGTGTTTGGGGTTGGATATTGATTTCTTTTTCTTTGCTCATGATGTTATGATGATATTTGATTGATTCTTTGCTTCCCATTTTCATTCTGTCAATCTTTTCATCATTGCAATTCAATCTTTGGTAAACAAGAAATAGAAAATGAAAATCCGATAATACTAATAGATATTAGAATATGAAATTGAGGTCTTGCACGAACTAACCGACTGAAAAACCCACACAAATTAAAACAAATAATTAAAACAGTAAACCAACTAAATCAGCAATCAAAGAGATCAATTGAACAACGAAACACTTAAATTGAGAAATCCAACCAAGATGCAAGCCTAAAACTAAGCAGATGCTTCAACTCCATTAATGCGAAGATTCAAAATCTGGTATTGAAATCTAGAAATTTGAAAAAAAGATCGCAGAAGAAAAAACTCAAATTCAAATCGTTAATCAATCCAAAATAGACTCATAAAAGTAAAGGTGGTGATATTGACACCCATAAATTCGATTTACAAACCCAACTTTTATTTAAAAATTTAATTACAAAAATATCCCTTCATAAAATGACTAATAAGGACATATTATTTTAATTAAAAGTTAGTCAAACACTATTTACACCCATTAGCTACACCCATCTTATCTTAGGGGTCGTTCGTTTTTTTTTATTTTTTTATTTTTTTATTTTTTTATTTTTTCTCTCTCTCTGAAGAAGAAGACTAATAATTCTGAATTTTTCTAAACACTGAATAGGGGTAGAAATCTGAACTTAAATGACATATTTGTTTTTTTTTCCTCACATCTGAATGTATTGTAAACACGTTTGTTTTTTTTAAAAGTAAAACAGTTTAAAAATAAGTAACTTTACATTTATACCCATGCTAAACAATTATACATATAATATATAATAAAAACAATCCAAAAATAATAATTATATATGAACAAATATGATCATAATCTTCCTTTTCCATTACAAACAAACTTCATTTTTACTAAGAAAAGAAAATGTTTTTTTTTTTAAAATAAAATAAAAAGGGAAGCAGGAAAACTAACACAAAATACTTTAAATATATATATATATATAAATACATCACCCTAATATCTTAATAAAGTATTGATATTAATCACCAATAAGAGAAGTGATGGTTCTTTTTTATTTTTAAAGCTATTTAAAATAAGGAATATATTAAAATAAAGATTTTTATACCATATATATTATGATGAAATTCTTGGAAGCGTTAGGTAGTTCAGTGGTCTCTTTTAGTCCGAGATTGACAATTTCTTTCGCGGATTATTTGGCTAAGAAAGGTCTAGTAGGGTGGGTGATTTCATTTCCTGGGATGATATCTAACGTCTTTTGTTTTGTTGTGGGGCTGTTTGTTTTTTGGCGGTCTGGCGCTGCCCTGTTTGTTTGGGCATTTCTCAGGCTTGGTGTGTTGTCTGTGTGCTGCTATGTGTGTTGTTTTGTTTGGGTCTTGCTTTTGTGTTTTCTGCCAGTGGCTTGTTGGTCTGTTGGTCTTTTTGGCTTGTTTCAATAAACGCCGTTCAAAAAAAAATATATATTATGATGAAATTGGAAATATGTTATATATGGAGGATAGTATCGGAAAAAAAGATTTTGGATTGCATTTAATGTAATTCAGTGATTTACAATTAAGTGAAAAGTCAGGATTTTTTACTTTTTATTTTAAGTTGTTTTTTGGTATTTTTAAGTTGTTTGACTATTTAAAAAAAAAAAAAAACAAACAAAATAACTTATTAATAATTATGATTTAGACCCATTAAGTTTTAAGTGAAAAAAACAAACGACCCCTTAGACTCAAATCAATTGTCCAAAATTAGTGTTTCAATTTGTGTATAACAAACCAAATTAGGACATGTATCTACATTTGGGACACCAATTTTGGACAGCTGATTTGAGTCCCTTATCTTAAACCTATATTACACTATTTAATTTGTTTTTTTCAAAAAGAAAACTAATGATAATTAAACCCTAATTCTACTAGAAAAATCATGACTTGAACTTCTATATTTCGAGTTACAACCAAATTTAATTTCCTTGATATCAACAGCGAGGCATCTATGCTAAAATGTTGATTTGTTGTAGCCTTTCTCTTCAACTACAACCCACCCTGAAGCAGTCTTTTATTGGCCTGCAATCATGGACTTCAAAAACAAATAAATACGTAGTAGAGGTAATTAATTTCTCAAACTCATTGCTTTGGATATGTTCTAATTAATGGATTATGGACTCCAAAAACAAGGAAATTTCTGGACTCCAAAAACAAAATTCCTTACATATAATAACACGCCAATGTCTATTATTTTTCAATGTCATGAGGTCTCCTTGGATCTTTTCCGCACGGGAAACTATCATGAACTAGAACTCTATTTAAAGCCCAAAACATTTTTTTTTTTTAAACTATACACAAAAACAATTCATTCCCCTTTATATTCAAAAGAAATATAATGAATCTTTATTCGTTTTCAAGATGATGAAAGGATTAAATGGTGTATTGATATTTCAAAATGGTTTATAAATAAAATGTATGAAAATAAGTAAATTCATTTTTATTTTTTTTGTATCAAGGATCCCAAACTTTGTCCAGGCACCTATTCGTCAATCCTCCCCTAACTACGTGACTCACCGTAGCCTGAATGTTTGTTTCACGGAGTACGGTGGATAAGAAACCTCGGCACACACCCCTGGTCCCACAAGGATGTCAGGAGTAGTACCAAGTACTTGGGTTTTTAATCCCAAGCCTTGGACCACCAAAGCAACCACCTTGTGGTTAAGTAAAAAAATTTAATAAAGGTAATATTGGCATTACAATCCGGTCCTACATCTTCCCTTTTATACGACTCTTACATTCGAGACATTTCCAAATGCAAATTGGACCATCATTAGAAGAGAATTTGATTCTAAAAATAATATGATTTTTATTTTATTTTTTATAAACCAGGTGTGTTTATAATTTAAGAGGGTTTATAAATAAAATGTATTAGAATAAATATATTCATTTCAATAGTGGTACTATTGGCATTATAATGGGTGCTTATAGTAATATTTATTTTTTAAATTTTAGATATGAGTGTACTTATAAAAATGGGTGTACTAATTAATTTTATGTGTATCAATATCCGCACCCAAAAGTAAAATATTCAAAAAAGAATAAAGGAAGAAAAACAAAATATCTAATATACACCGGAACAAACCTTTAAATTATTTGTACCAAAACAAACTTTTAGCAGAATTCTAACTTGTATTGTGAGACTTTGAGCAAACGAATCATTCTCTTGTTTTTGTTTAGTGGGAATGACATCTGATATCTATATTTGTTTATATTAATATTCTGATAGCTATCGTTATCTCTGCACCGTTCCTTTAGTCGATTAGAGTTTTTCTTTAAATGTTAATTATAAAGTAAATAGCAAATTTGTAAACAATTCCTACTGTGATCATTAAAAAGACAATTTTATCTTTATTTTGTTTATCTCACGTCTATTTGTCTATGTAATTTAGGAACTTTTGAGGGCTGTAAATCAAAATCCACCGTGTTAAAATTTAAAACAAAAATAATTTTTTAAAATTATTATACAGTCTCTTCTTTGTTACTCTTATTAAGAGTATGTTTGGTATGACTTTTCAATTTGAGCTTCTAGAGTACATCTTTTTGTAGTAGAGCTCCTAATGAGTATGGCTTCTAAAAATAAAAAATAAAAAAAATAAAAAAAATAAAAAAAATAAAAACTTTTGGTTGTGTAAATTACAAAAAAAGTGTTGACAATGTAATTTTAGAAATAGCTTTTAGTTGAGTGAATTACAAAAAAAAATGTTGACAATGTATTAATAATGAAAGAGTTATGGCGGAATATTTAAAATTTATAAAGGGTAATTGAGACAATTTATATGTTTTAAAAAAACTCAAAAAAATGTTCTTGGAAAAACCCAAATTTTGGGCTTCTTCAAGTAGACATAAAATGACTTTTTTAAAAGGTAATTAAAACAATTCATATATTAAAAAAGCTGTTTTGAGTTTTGCCAAACAACTAAAAAAAACTTCAAAATAGCTTCTGGCATTAAAAAAACGCTTTTGATCCTTTCAAAAGTCATATCAAACATACACTAAAACTTGTCTATTAAGTAATTTTACACACTTTAAAGACTATATTTATCATTTCACTTTTAAATAAAATATAATGGGTGCTATAATTGAAATATATTCACACTTTTTTGTAAAGATCGAGTCGATAGAAATAAAGTAACTACGAACGAATTTTATTGGCGTGTGAAAACAAAAAAGGAACATTTTATTGGTGGCCCGTAGGGAACAAAAACAAAAGTTTGAGAACATCTATATCTCGTTTCCAGCAGAGAAAAAACTGACTTTAAATTGAAAAACTTACATGGGATGGTTTCCTCAACAGAGAAAAACTTACATGGGATGGTTTCCTCTTGCAGCGCCTTTAAAGTGAAAAACTGACTTTATTTTTTAGAAACGTTCCCGAAAGTGTTATAAGTGTTCACAAGAAAATCAGTCAACTATATATATTCTTTTCTCCATTTTTTTTTTTTCTCAGGCGGCCACCAAGGTATTCTTTGAAGAGGAGTTCTGCTAGTGTTGGTAAGTCATGTATATTTCACAATTTTATAGACCCAAATCTTTTAATATGAGAATATACATACATGTGAGAGTTATTGGACAATTTTATTTTACTGGAAAAACTTCAATGATTCAATTTTTAAACGATTTTCAAATCTATTTGGCAGAGCAATTGATCTTGAAAACATCTTAAATTTTGTATGTAGTCTGCCATTCATGTCTAGTTTCATAAAATTTGGTCATTTTTAGAATTGTATCCAAAGTAATTTAGATTTTAAAAGTAGAAGTGGCCTATATATGTAATTTTTTTATTTTTTTTATTTTATTTTATTTTTTGACAATTTTTAGAAGGGATTCTGTCCAATTTTTAAGTCAATGAAGTGTGAAGGTATTTCAATCAAACTTCAAGTCAAATTAATTATTTTCTAGGAGTCTATTCAATCCTCTATATATATTTGTGATGCATTTGTTGATGATCTGCTGGAGTATGAATGAGTGTTCAAGTAATGTTTCAGCTCTGATTCTTATCAAATTTCCCAGTTCTTTCTTTCTTTCTTTCTTTCTAATCTTACAACACCAATCCGAGCCACTAAAATGAACCTGAAATAATTATTGACCAAAAAATACCACTAAAAAGAAAATTCTTATTTATTGTTGTTGTCATATGAAGTACTAATCATGTTTTCATTGTTTTTCCTTCTCATTTCTCAGGTCTCAAATTCAACAGAGAAACAAGAAAGTGAAGACATTATGGGGCTGCTGTCTAACGAGATTGACAGACAGGAGCTGATGCCTGGAGATCACATCTATTGTTGGCGGCAGGCCTTCATCTATGCTCAGCACGGGATATATGTTGGCAACGGGAAGGTTATTCATTTCACTCAGAGACCTAGCCAGGAGCACAAGGTTATCACGGTTATCATAAGCTCGTCTCTTCCTGCTATTCAAATTTCAGATGCTCCATGCCCTCGATGTAGTGATCAAAACTCAGGTTTCAATAATGGTGTCATTCTATCTTGCATTGACTGTTTTCTTTTTGGCGGCGAACTCTACCTCTTCGAGTATGGAGTCTCATGGGTTTACTTTCTTGCCAAAGTCCACGGAGGGACGTGCACACGTGCCACTTCTGACCCACCAATAGACATCCTCCGTCGCGCCTATTTCCTCCTCGAGGAAGGCTTTGGTGAATATGATGTGTTGAAGAACAACTGTGAGGACTTTGCAATCCACTGCAAAACTGGTTCGCTAGTCAGAGGTGGCCAGAGTGGCCAGGTTTCAAATTTCCCAGTTCTTTCTTTCTTCCTTTCTAATCTTACAACACCAATCCGAGCCACTAAAATGAGCCTGAAATAATTATTGACCATAAAAAACCACTAAAAAGAAAATTCTTATTTATTGTTGTTGTCATATGAAGTACTAATCATGCTTTCATTGTCCTTCCTTCTCATTTCTCAGGTCTCAAATTCAACAGAGAAACAAGAAAGTGAAGACATTATGGGGCTGCTGTCTAACAAGATTGATAGACAGGAGCTGAAGCCTGGAGATCACATCTATTGTTGGCGGCAGGCCCTCATCTATGCTCATCACGGGATATACGTTGACGAAGGGAAGGTTATTCATTTCACTCAGAGACCTCAAATTTCAGATGTTCCATGCCCTCAATGTGGTTATCAAAACTCAAGTTTTAATAATGGTGTCATTCTATCTTGCATTGACTGTTTTCTTTTTGGCGGCGAACTCAACCTCTTCGAGTATGGAGTCCGCGGAGGGACGTGCACACGTGCCACTTCTAACCCACCAATAGACATCCTCCGTCGCGCCTATTTCCTCCTCAAGGAAGGCTTTGGTAAATATGATGTGTTGAAGAACAACTGTGAGGACTTTGCAATCTACTGCAAAACTGGTTCGCTAGTCAGAGGTGGCCAGAGTGGCCAGGTTTCAAATTTCCCAGTTCTTTCTTTCTTCCTTTCTAATCTTACAAAACCAATCCGAGCCACTAAAATGAGCCTGAAATAATTATTGACCATAAAAAACCACTAAAATGAAAATTCTTATTTATTGTTGTTGTCATATGAAGTACTAATCATGCTTTCATTGTCCTCCTTCTCATTTCTCAGGTCTCAAATTCAACAGAGAAACAAGAAAGTGAAGACATTATGGGGCTGCTGTCTAACAAGATTGATAGACAGGAGCTGAAGCCTGGAGATCACATCTATTGTTGGCGGCAGGCCTTCATCTATGCTCATCACGGGATATACGTTGACGACGGGAAGGTTATTCATTTCACTCAGAGACCTCAAATTTCAGATGTTCCATGCCCTCAATGTGGTTATCAAAACTCAAGTTTTAATAATGGTGTCATTCTATCTTGCATTGACTGTTTTCTTTTTGGCGGCAAACTCAACCGCTTCGAGTATGGAGTCCGCGGAGGGACGTGCACACGTGCCACTTCTGACCCACCAAGAGACATCCTCCCTCGCGCCTATTTCCTCCTCGAGGAAGGCTTTGGTGAATATGATGTGTTGAAGAACAACTGTGAGGACTTTGCAATCTACTGCAAAACTGGTTCGCTAGTCAGAGGTGGCCAGAGTGGCCAGGTTTCAAATTTCCCAGTTCTTTCTTTCTTTCTTTCTAATCTTACAACACCAATCCGAGCCACTAAAATGAGCCTGAAATACTTATTGACCAAAAAAAACCACTAAAATGAAAATTCTGTTGTAATTTTATGGCTTCCCCACCAAGCCTCTATAGTTGGCTTCTCCACCAAGCTTATATAGTTGGCTTCCCCACCAAGCCTCTATTGTAACTTCATCACTAAGCTACTGATTGCCTATATATATATGGCTTCTATTGTAACAGTTAGAGAGTTGATCAGCTGATGCTCTCACTTGATATCAATACAAATCAAAGCTATATATATATATATATCTCTCTCTCTCTCTCTCTCTCTTTCTCTCATCTCTCTTCTCTGATGTCTCTCATGTTTCTTAATCATATTTCTTCATCTATTTCTTCAATTATTTTATAACACGTTATCAGCACGATTGTATATAAGTAAAAAGTATCTCCAGGTGAGTGATTTACTTACGGCTTGATATTCGTGTATATAAGTAAAAGGGATCCCTGATGGGTGATTTACTTACATTTCAATATTCTGGATCTATATATATTTCCGTATACAAAATGGCTTATGCCGTCAACGGAACATATATATATATATGGTTCTGGATTTATTCATTTATTCTATTTACATCTTAATATTCTGGATCTGTTTATAGTTTCGTATACAATATGGTTTTTGCCGTCAACGGATCCTCTATATATAGTTTTGAATTTATTTATATTGTTTAAATATTTGCATCCATTTTTATGCACATAACAGGTGAGCTCAGCCTCCTAGAACTGTTTAAATATTAAGTATTTATTTTTATGCAATATATGAGACTGGCTTATGCTGTGTCTCGGGACTGGCTTATGCTGTGTCTCAGGACTGGCTTTATGCTGTGTCTCTAGATAAACTGTTTAAATATTCAGTATTTATTTTTATGCAATATATGAGACTGGCTTATGTTGTGTCTCGGGACTGGCTTATGTTGTGTCTCGGGACTGGTTTATGCTGTGTCTCAGGACTGGCTTTATGCTGTGTCTCCAGATAAACTGTTTAAATATTCAGTATTTATTTTTATGCAATATATGAGACTGGCTTATGCTGTGTCTCGGGACTGGCTTATGCTGTGTCTCAGGACTGGCTTTATGCTGTGTCTCCAGATAAACTATTTAAATATTAAGTATTTATTTTTATGCAATATATGAGACTGGCTTATGCTGTGTCTCGGGACTGGCTTATGCTGTGTCTTAGGACTGGCTTTATGCTGTGTCTCCAGATAAACTGTTTAAATATTCAATATTTATTTTTATGCAATATATGAAATTGGCTAGACCGACTTACCAGAACTTAAAGTTTATGGAATTATGATATTTAAGTCGGCACGGTTTTGAAAACCGATGAGAACCTGGAGTTCTAGATACAATATTATATTCATGAATGCCATAATTCATTATTTGGAACATAGGATTTCAAATCCATTCAGAATCTGAAGTTTTCTGAATTTTATATATGAACTTACAGTTCATGATCGAACCGGAAGTTCGAAGAATTAATATGATCTATGATTTTATTTTATCACATATATATAAAGTGATATATTTACATATCATTCATTTGAGAAAAAGGATTTACACATCCAACAGGATGTTGTGACTATCGTAAAAGAGATTTAAGATCCTAAACGTATAATGAAATTGAAAATAATATTTTATTCATTTCATACATGCTTGATGCTCAAGAAGAGCAATATTCAAAGAATAATCTACACATCCAACAGGATGTTGTGAGTATCATAAAAGGGATTTAAAATCCTAACGTATCATTCATTTGAGACAAGGGGGGTGTTATAAATAAAATGAATTTCCACCACCTCTCCTTTGTTGACTTGTTCCACCGCCTAAGTGTCAAAGTACTCTCTACTTGATCCCTTTGCTTTTGTCATGATTATCATCCACGTGGAAGCTTGGTTTGATTTTGCTTAATCTCAAGTAAATTCCTCATTTTCTCTTCTTTATTTTGTTACTGATACTTCTACCAGCTCTCATCTCACTCATATTTCATTTAAATTATTTGTTACTTCATTTCATCTCATTTACAATACGTATTTGTGATTTTGACAAAATTTTGGGTTAATTTCTAATTACCAAAAACTTATTGGTCCAGTTTACAATTTTCAAAGAGTTTTGGGGTGATTTATAATTAATAAAAATTTTTAAGGGACCTTTCCATGATTTTACAAAATTAGGGGCAGTTTTGTAATTTCTCTTTAAAAAAAAAAAAAAAAAGAGGATGAGGGGGAATTATTATCATTTCAGATGAGATATAAAATGACATTACAAATAATATCCATAAAATTCCTAGAAGGGAAAATATATGTCTTGCCGATAGTGTAAAGATTTGTACATTTCTGCAAAGTTAGAAATATTTAACAAATTTGACTTTGTTGAGAGCAAATGTTATTTATGTATCAGGTCCAACAGATCTGATAAAAAGCTCTGGAAGAGCCACGATCTTGTTATCAAACAGTACTAAATTTTATGGATTTAACTTTGCTGAGAGCAAATATTAATGCTATATAAGGTCCAACAGATCTAATAGAAAGCTCTGGAAGAGCCACAATATTGTTATCAAACAATACTAAATTATGTATTAATGATACTTGATATCATTCAAGAACAACGTAAAAAAAAATATATATATATGCTTAGTTCAATGGCGTTTAAAGTTAATACCAGATCAAATCTAGCGGATCTGATGGATCTTATTAAAGGCTTTATAAGAGCCATAATCTTATTATCAGATGGTATTCAATTAAGTATCAATGATACTTTATTTCATTCAAGCAGAACATAAAAGAAATTTGTTTAGATCAAAGACATATACTTTATTATTGTCATATTGAGACCACGAATAATAAAGAATGTTGAATATATGTCGTAATTCAGGCCAGAAGCTGATTATAGAAAAGCTGATTTCTTTATCATCCGGATTATATTGCTAATCAGAAAAGGGATGTATATGGATATATTCATCCATCAAATAAACCATTATATTCTAAAGTTGGTTTTGAATCCCCATCATTCAAGAGGGTATATATGGATATGTTCATCCACCAAATGAATCCTTCCATTTTATGGTACTGATTGATATATCTACGTGATGGTCACAAGTTTTGTGTATTATCAAACGTCTCCAGTTGAGATCGACGTTCAACATCCAGCTTTTCGCATGTACTCATAATCAGGATGGATTAGTGGAATCGCTTATCAAACGTCTCCAGGTAAATACGAAAACTTTATTATTTCGATTTAGTTACCAATTTCTATATGGGACATTCTGTATTATATGTTGATGCATTCATCCATGACTCACTATCTATCATCGGTATTTACCATTACAACTTGTAATTGGTCATTGAATTGCTCACATTTTAAAGATATTTTGATTGTGTAGTATATCACTATATCTCCCTATTGCATCTTTGGTATGATCTAAGATAAGAATTCTATATCATTATGAGATTAGTATTGATTTTGATCAGTCTTCCAATTAGATCATTTAAACTTCTGATAGTTTATATTTTTACGCACAATCTGTATATCATTATATTGATTAATTTCCAAATGGAAAGTTTCTCCAGAAAGAGTAAATGAAAAGTTACTCTTATACAAAATAGAGATACCAGTTCGGTTCTCTCTCTATATAAATGTGTCTCATTCCAATCTTTGTATCACTCAAATACGAAAGATAATTGATCATCAGATTATTATTAATCTGTTACATGATATATTAAAGGTAACATGATTTTTACAAGTTGTCATCTCATAAACCCCGGCCGGGTGATTGTTCTTAAAGAATGATCAGAGTAAATGACAAAAAAAAAAAAAAAAAAAAATCATCTGATGCATATTATAAGCTTATGGACCTTTTTGAAAGATATTATTATCAGAATCCAAAAGTAAACAAAACTCGAGTTATAAATAAATCCACTTTCTCTAAATCAACTCTATAAGAGTCTGATATATCTAAAGAGACACGAGTCCATGAAATGATTAAATCCATTTAAATGGAAGAAATCTCAACAGAGATACAAGTATATTGAAATTGATAAAATTTCTATACGAGTTTATGAAATGACTAAATCCATTGAAATGGAAAGAAATCTCAACAGAGATACAAGTATATTTGAAATTGAGAAAATTTCTATATGAGTCTATGAAATGACTAAATTCATTGAAATGGAAAGAAATCTCAACAGAGATACAACTATATTGAAATTAAGAAAATTTCTATAAAATCCATATAGTGACTAAATCCATTGAAATGGAAGAAATCTCAACAGAGATTCAAATATATTGAAATTGAGAAAATTTCTTTAAATCATATAAGAGAAATGTGGAATCATAAAGAAACAATCATTGATGATGTATTTTTATACATAGTAGCGCTACTGAAATTATAAATGATAATTATGATATTCATAATATCAATGATTGTATACAAAAGGCATGATTGGCTTAAGTGAAAAGAAGCAATTCAAGAAGAATTGACTTCATATGCCAAACATAAAGTATTTAGACCAATAGTACTCCAGATACTTGGAGATGTCAAACTAGTTGGATACTAATGAGTCTTTATACAGAAAACGTAATGAGAAAAACGAGATCGTGAGATATGAGGCACGACTCATAGTACAAGGTTTCTCGTAGAAACTTGGTATTCAATAGTGACAAATACAATTACGTTTCAAATTTTTGATAAATTTGGTTGCCTTTACAAGGCTTGAAATACGTCATCTAGACATAGTAATCATTTATCTATATGATTCACTCAATGCAGATATTCATAATCCTGGAAAGATTTAAAATGCTAGAAGCATGTAAATCGAGATCTCGTAATCGGTATTTGATGAACATACAAAAACCCTTATATGGATTAAAAATAATCTGGACGGATGTGGTATAACCGTCTTAGTGAATATCTAATAAAATAAGGGTATAATAATTATATTATATACCCAAGTGTCTTCGCAAAGCAATTAAAATCCGAATTCACTATATTCACAACATATGTTGATGATATGAATTTAATTGGAACTCTTGGAAAGCTATTGAATTTTTGGTAAATGAGTTTAAAAATGAAAGACATGGGAAATGAAATATTGTCTCGACCTGAAGGGCGAGCATAGATCAAATGGAATGTTTGTCCATCAATCAAAATATGCTGAAAAGATTCTGAAAAGATTCCATATGAGTATTACTTCATAAAGCAAGTCTTTGCTTATACTCCCTCCAATCATTTATGATGTTATTTCATTTCATGAAATAAATATCTATATACCCCAGTTTAGCAATCCAAAAGATTGTTTTAAAAGAACTTTTATCAGGGGGAGCGTCCCATCAGGGGGAGCATATCAAATGAAGTATATTAGTTATTTTGGGGCATATGTGCATTGTACTCTTTTTCCTTTCAATCAGGTTTTGTCCCATTGGGTTTTCCTGATAAAGGTTTTAATGAGACAATTCTCTAAGCACACCCAAAAATCTTTTGATCCATAAAGGTCATCATAAATATTACATTAATCTAGTTGATCATCGTAAATATGTTGTCTTGATCAAGAAGATCATTGTAAATATTACTTTGATCTTGCTAATCATCGTATATATGTTACATTGATCCAAAAAAAAAATCATCATAAATATTACTTTGATCCAATAGATCAATGGATATCATTGCTATGGTTTTTATCCCACTGGGTTTTTTCTTAGCAAAGTATAAATGTGAACACAGTTTTTAAAGAAAACATTAATTCTAAACATATATACACTGTACTCTTTTTCCCTTCGATCAGGTTTTGTCCCACTGGGTTTTCCTGACAAGGTTTTTAACGAGACAGTTTTGAGAACATCCAACACCATAAGATCTAGAAGATCTTTGTATATATTTTACTGAGTTTTTGTCCCACCGGGTTTTTCTTAGAAAATTAAAAGTACGAGTGGTGGGAAATCCAAGGGGGAGTGTTGTAATTTTATGGCTTCCCCACCAAGCCTCTATAGTTGGCTTCTCCACCAAGCTTATATAGTTGGCTTCCCCACCAAGCCTCTATTGTAACTTCATCACTAAGCTACTGATTGCCTATATATATGGCTTCTATTGTAACAGTTAGAGAGTTGATCAGCTGATGCTCTCACTTGATATCAATACAAATCAAAGCTATATCTCTCTCTCTCTCTCTCTCTCTCTCTCTTTCTCTCATCTCTCTTCTCTGATGTCTCTCATGTTTCTTAATCATATTTCTTCATCTATTTCTTCAATTATTTTATAACAAATTCTTATTTATTGTTGTTGTCATATGAAGTACTAACCATGTTTTCATTGTCTTTCCTTCTCATTTCTTGATGTAGCGAAAGCTCTACGAGAAAAACCTGCAAGAAACAAATTGAAAATAACCTACTAACGTTTCGTTGATTCGCGCACGAATACCGAAATATTAGGCTTCAAATACGATAATCGACTTCGCGCACGAAGGATAATGTAAATGGATAGTTGAGAAACATTTCTGAATTTTATTAATCAAAAGCTAAAGAAATTGAATGCAATTACGGGAATATAAATAGGCAATAATTAACCTTAACAAAAGAAAACTCAAACTCTAAATCCTAATCAAACTCTAACACTTAAACTAATCTTAATTTAAAAAGATTACTGCTGTAAACTAATCCTAACTTAAAAAGAATTATGTTGCTAATAATCCGAACAATCCAGGACTCCAATTTCTGAACCATCAAGGAACCAATTCGGCCAGCTCATGTGGTCTGCCACAACGCCAGCTGTCAGCTCGACCCACCTGCCAGCTCATGCCTCCTTCCAGTCCAGCTCACGCCTCTATCCAGCTGGAACATCAGCCTTGCAGCTGAATCATGACAATAATTAGAAACAATAAAACAAGAAACAGCTCTCTTGGTGTGCATGAAACTTAATGGCCGAATTCGGATATACTGCGGCCCGTTATAGAAGATGGAGTCTTCATAACATTTGTAGGGCTCGTCTTGGGATTTTCGGAAACATATTATAATAGATGATCCGACCTCATATGCCCTCTGTAGAGGTCCACGAAGTTCAGCTCGTCCAGCTCACGTCTTCGCGCAATAAGATAGATGGCTGAATTTGAGCATGTTGTGATCTGTTATTGAGGACGGAGTCTTTATAACATATGTAGGGCTCATCTTGGGCTTTCCGGAAACATATTATAATGTTGATTTTGAGTTCGTTTGCCCTTTGAAAAGGCCCCCGAAATTTTCCAATTCTGACAGTTCCGACCATTCCGAGTCTTTGCTTCCTTCTTTCCGCACACTTCATCTTTGAGTCGATTCCTCCTCTCCATGAAATCCAAACCTTTGTTTTCCGTATCGTCTTTGCTTGCTGCATCATTTCTCAGGTCTCAAATTCAACAGAGAAACAAGAAAGTGAAGACATTATGGGGCTGCTGTCTAACAAGATTGATAGACAGGAGCTGAAGCCTGGAGATCACATCTATTGTTGGCGGCAGGCCTTCATCTATGCTCATCACGGGATATACGTTGACGATGGGAAGGTTATTCATTTCACTCAGAGACCTGAAAGCCAGGAGAAAGGCAAGGTTATCATGAGCTCCAGGAACGGAACTAGAAGTTTGATGTTGGGGAGGCCACCGTGTATCTAACGAATTTTCTACGGTATGCATATAGCCAGTCCTGACTTATCTGAGGCCCGGGGTAAAAATGTAAAAAATAGGCCCCATGTGCAGCTGATAGAGTGCAGTGCAGCCAGTGTTCTAGTAATCAAAAAAATTGGCCGATTAATCATTAGAAAAACGGTCATTTTTGGCTGCCGTTTGCAGCCCAAGGCAGCCATCCAACGTCGATAGCCGGTCCCGAAGCTTGGAGATGAGAAGAAGGAGGTAGATCTGGTCTTACTGGAACTCATCATCGATACCCGGGGCAAAAATGTATGAAGAAGATGAAGAAAGATGGAGAGGGAGAGTATTTGTGCGTTTCAAAAACTAGAACTAACAAAGAAGATAAAGAGAGAAACAAAATAGAGATAAACGAAGAAGATGAAGAGAGATAGCGAGAGAGTGTGTGTTTCGGTGTTTGTGCGTTGAAAATAAATGTGGAATTGTGGGGTGTAGAAAAACTGAAAAACAGAAGTGACACAAATAATAAGACCAAAGAAAAAAAAATGAAAATAAAAAGTCACATACGGTCATATGAGGTTCGATCTAATGATAGTGCTGAGATGTTTGGGTTTTTAAATAATAAACAAATATCTAGATTTTTTTTTTCTTAATCAAAATGATTCTATTATGTTGTGTATAAACGAATAACAATCAAAGAACAAATAATCATAAATAATAAAGTGTGAGAGAGTGAAGAATGAATATAGAGAGATGAGGGAGAGCTTTGTTTTGTATTGGTATTCTAAAAGATCCAAAAAAAAAATTACAAATGAACTCAAACACACATGTATAGGCAATAAAGAGAAGGGAGCTTATTGTAATTTATATTGTTAATTATTGTTTTGCTGCCCCACTTGCAGTTGCTACTCCAATGGGAAAGCCACACCCCACATGTGGGCAACTAACAAATGATGCACGGTTGAAAGCCACATTTGATTATAAGATATATTCAACATAATTTTATTTTTTTCAAAACTTTGGGGGGACCATGGCCCCTGTTGGCCTCCACAATGTTCCGTCCCTGATGAGCTCGTCTCTTCCTGCTCTTCAAATTTCAGATGTTCCATGCCCTCAATGTGGTGATCAAAACTCAAGTTTCAATAATGGTGTCATTCTATCTTGCATTGACTGTTTTCTTTTTGGCAGCGAACTCAACCTCTTCGAGTATGGAGTCTCATGGGTTTACTTTCTTGCCAAAGTCCGCGGAGGGACGTGAACACGTGCCACTTCTGACCCACCAGGAGACATCCTCCATCGCGCCTATTTCCTCCTCGAGAAAGGCTTTGGTGAATATGATGTGTTGAAGAACAACTGTGAGGACATCGTGTAAGTAGGGACGTAACCAGGATTAAACTTCTGGGTAGGCTAGAATAATTTTTTTTAGATTGAACATTGGCAATACAATAAAATTTCTTTAATTAAAAATAAAGATACACTTATTCAATAGTACATAGCCAAACTTACATGGTATAATGTATATCCTAAATAAATACATTAACAAATTTAATAATAAATATGTCAAAACAAATTATAAATAAAGATGAAATGGAAATACAATCAAACACTAATTAAGTTGTATTCAATGATTTTTCAAAAGATCAAACTTATTAATTATTATATTAGTTGATGGAACATCACATAATAAAATAACTATACATATATTTTTTTTTTGAATTAGGGGAGGGGGGTTTGAACTCAGATTCTCAACCTTGTTGAGAAAAAATTACTATACCATTAGATTAGTATTTTACAAACAGATCTGAAGGCAAAATAATAATTTTTTTAAAAAAAAATAACTTAAAAAGAATGTATCAAAATTTCAACCAAAACAACAAAAATAAAAAAAAAGTAATTCAACAATATCATTAATTTGTAAATTTAAAATTAAATTACTTTTAAAATTTAATAAACTAAAAATTATAATAATCCTAAAATTTTAATACAAAATAAAATATTTAAATTTATAATATTCATAAAAATATACATATGGGAAGATCAATGGTTGATGTTGACAATAAGATGAAGTCCAAATTTAGTAAATTTGTAGTAAATTTGGAGAATGAAAGAATTATTATTAAAGAAATAAGAAAAAAGAAAAAGAAAAAAAAACTTAAGCTTTGGGATACGTGAACTGAAAGTTGAAACAAATATGGTATTCCAAGTTTCCAACTTACTTTACACTTTACAGTTTACAGGCCTTCAATTAGGAAAAAAATTTAAAATTTAATTTTTATTATTAAACTTTCACTTTTTTAAAAAAGCTTGTGAAGTTACGTCCCTGTGTGTAAGGTCCGGTCTCAGAAATTTTCCCAAATCCAGTATCCAAACCTAAACACATGACTCAAGATCCAAAAGTTGATCCAACTCAAAAAAAAAAAAAAAAAAAAAAAAAAAAAAAAAAGATTAAGCGGTGCATGATTGCAGTCGTGAAGGTTTGAAAGATGCTGATGGTAATAAAGATGCAAAGAATGGGGGAACTTATTGGAATTTGGAAGAGGAGATAGCCAAAGTGATAGAGAGGGGGGGGGGGGGGGGGGGGGCGCTTTAGGACACATTGGTAATCCAAGGAATGTTTTCGGGAATTCTGGGGAGGAAGATAATCGAAATGCTCAAGGGGATGAACACATGAGAGGTGGCCAACGAAAGGTTAGTGGATAGGGGAACTCAGAGCAGAGTTGGAATTTAGAGGAAGAAGTCACAAAAGTGGTAGAGGTGGGAGTGGCACTGGGGTTTGATTTCAATGGCAGGGAAGCAGAGATAGGAGAACAGATTGCAAGGAGAGAAAAAGAAGATGAAATCAGATTGCAAGGGCTGACCGAGAACTAAGGTTCTTTTTTCTGTTTTGTTGTGTGGTTTCTTTTTCTTTATGATTATTATTTCCTGGAACGTTAGGGGGTTAGGTAGAGGGGAAAAAAACGAATGGTCAGAGGTTTAGTGCAAAGGCTGAAACCGGAGGTCCTTATGCTTCAAGAAACAAAGCTGGTTTCCTTTGATAACAGAGTGGTCAGGTCGTTGGGGGGGTCTTGGTTGACTAGAGGTCTGGGGATTAATTCTGAGGGTGCCTCTGGGGGTATTTTAACATTGTGGAATGAGGATGGTTTTAGTGTGGAAGCTTGCATCCAAAATAAAAATTGTTTGATTCTATTGGGGTCTTTGCCGTTGTTGAGAAGGAAGTTAGTGATCTGTAATGTTTTTGCAGCTTCGGTGGAGGCAGAGAGAAGGGAGCTTTGGAACTTTATTGTTATGGCAATGCAAACGTTTCAGGTGCCATGGATTGTAGGGGGGGGGGGGGGTTTAACACGGTTCTTGATCCTTCGGAAAGGATTGGTGTGGGCTGTAATATGGGTTCTATTAGAAGCTTTAGGAGCTTTGTGTCTCAAGCTAACTTGGTAGACATGCCGTTGCAAGGGATGAAGTTTACATGGTCCAACAATAGAGAGGTTCAAGCGTGGGCAAGATTGGACCGTTTTCTCATATCGCCGGAGATTCTTTTATGGATTCCAAATCTGATTCAGAAGGGTCTGCCTAGAGGTATCTCAGACCACAATCCTGTGATGCTGAGAGATCTTAGTCAAGAGTGGGGGCCTAGTCCATTCCGTTTTTTAAATTGGTGGCTTGAGGAAAAAGATATGATGGGTGAAGCTATTAAAGGTTGGGTGAATTGTAGAGCTGCTGGTTCAAAAGGCTTTATTCTTTTTGCTAAGGCAAAAGCCACGAAAATCTCCTTAAAAAATTGGATAAGCTCCAATAATCTGAGTCTGCAGCAGGTGCACGTTTTGGAAGAGAAACTTGGGGAGATTGACGAGAGGGCTGGGAGAGAGGGGTGGAATGAGACGCTTAGGATGGAACGCCTGAATTTGGTGGGAGAGTTATGGAATGGTCTGCGCAGAGAAGAACAAAGGTGGAAACAAAAATCAAGGGTTAATTGGCTTCGTGAGGGGGATAGGAATACAAAATTTTTTCATAGTGTGGCCAATGGAAGAAGAGCGAGGAATAGGATTGTAGATGTGACGCTTGATGGTACCAAAGTTGAGGATTTAGGACTTATTAGAAAGGGGGTTTTCGAGTTTTTCCAAAGAAACTTTCGAAAAGAAGCTTGGGTGAGGCCTAGAATGTCATGGCTTAATTTTAAGAGATTAACGGAAGCGGAGAGGGTGTTGTTGGAGGAGAATTTCAGTCTAGAGGAAGTTACAGAGGCGTTAGAGAATTGTGAGGGGAATAAAGCGCCTGGGCCGGATGGCTTTAATTTGAATTTCATTAAAGCTCATTGGGGGGTTATTCAAGAGGACTTTATGAAATTCATGAATGAATTTCATAAAGATGGGACTATTGTTAAGGAGATAAATCGTGCTTTCATAGCTTTGATTCCAAAGATGGGGAAACCGGAGTATTTGACGGATTTTAGGCCTATTTGCTTGGTAAGCTCTCTTTACAAAATTTTGGTGAAAGTGTTGGCGAATAGGCTGAGGAAAAGTATGGATTCGATTATAGGTGAAACCCAAATGGCCTTTGTTAGGAATAGGCAAATTTCGGATAGTTTTGTTATTGCGGAAGAGATTGTCAATAGATGGAAACATGACAAAGATGGAGGCCTTTTAGTGAAGTTAGACTTCGAAAAAGCCTATGACAGTGTGGATCACGATTTCATGGATGATATGATGAGGAGTATGAGATTTGGGAGGAAATGGAGGGATTGGATGAGAAATTGTGTTACTTCTCCGTTACTTTCGGTCTTAGTAAATGGTAAACCTATGCCACAATTTGGGATGGAAAGGGGGTTAAGGCAAGGAGACCCTCTATCTCCTTTTCTCTTTAGGACACATTGGTAATCCAAGGAATGTTTTCGGGAATTCTGGGGAGGAAGATAATCGAAATGCTCAAGGGGATGAACACATGAGAGGTGGCCAACGAAAGGTTAGTGGATAGGGGAACTCAGAGCAGAGTTGGAATTTAGAGGAAGAAGTCACAAAAGTGGTAGAGGTGGGAGTGGCACTGGGGTTTGATTTCAATGGCAGGGAAGCAGAGATAGGAGAACAGATTGCAAGGAGAGAAAAAGAAGATGAAATCAGATTGCAAGGGCTGACCGAGAACTAAGGTTCTTTTTTCTGTTTTGTTGTGTGGTTTCTTTTTCTTTATGATTATTATTTCCTGGAACGTTAGGGGGTTAGGTAGAGGGGAAAAAAACGAATGGTCAGAGGTTTAGTGCAAAGGCTGAAACCGGAGGTCCTTATGCTTCAAGAAACAAAGCTGGTTTCCTTTGATAACAGAGTGGTCAGGTCGTTGGGGGGGTCTTGGTTGACTAGAGGTCTGGGGATTAATTCTGAGGGTGCCTCTGGGGGTATTTTAACATTGTGGAATGAGGATGGTTTTAGTGTGGAAGCTTGCATCCAAAATAAAAATTGTTTGATTCTATTGGGGTCTTTGCCGTTGTTGAGAAGGAAGTTAGTGATCTGTAATGTTTTTGCAGCTTCGGTGGAGGCAGAGAGAAGGGAGCTTTGGAACTTTATTGTTATGGCAATGCAAACGTTTCAGGTGCCATGGATTGTAGGGGGGGGGGGGGGGGGGGTTTAACACGGTTCTTGATCCTTCGGAAAGGATTGGTGTGGGCTGTAATATGGGTTCTATTAGAAGCTTTAGGAGCTTTGTGTCTCAAGCTAACTTGGTAGACATGCCGTTGCAAGGGATGAAGTTTACATGGTCCAACAATAGAGAGGTTCAAGCGTGGGCAAGATTGGACCGTTTTCTCATATCGCCGGAGATTCTTTTATGGATTCCAAATCTGATTCAGAAGGGTCTGCCTAGAGGTATCTCAGACCACAATCCTGTGATGCTGAGAGATCTTAGTCAAGAGTGGGGGCCTAGTCCATTCCGTTTTTTAAATTGGTGGCTTGAGGAAAAAGATATGATGGGTGAAGCTATTAAAGGTTGGGTGAATTGTAGAGCTGCTGGTTCAAAAGGCTTTATTCTTTTTGCTAAGGCAAAAGCCACGAAAATCTCCTTAAAAAATTGGATAAGCTCCAATAATCTGAGTCTGCAGCAGGTGCACGTTTTGGAAGAGAAACTTGGGGAGATTGACGAGAGGGCTGGGAGAGAGGGGTGGAATGAGACGCTTAGGATGGAACGCCTGAATTTGGTGGGAGAGTTATGGAATGGTCTGCGCAGAGAAGAACAAAGGTGGAAACAAAAATCAAGGGTTAATTGGCTTCGTGAGGGGGATAGGAATACAAAATTTTTTCATAGTGTGGCCAATGGAAGAAGAGCGAGGAATAGGATTGTAGATGTGACGCTTGATGGTACCAAAGTTGAGGATTTAGGACTTATTAGAAAGGGGGTTTTCGAGTTTTTCCAAAGAAACTTTCGAAAAGGAGCTTGGGTGAGGCCTAGAATGTCATGGCTTAATTTTAAGAGATTAACGGAAGCGGAGAGGGTGTTGTTGGAGGAGAATTTCAGTCTAGAGGAAGTTACAGAGGCGTTAGAGAATTGTGAGGGGAATAAAGCGCCTGGGCCGGATGGCTTTAATTTGAATTTCATTAAAGCTCATTGGGGGGTTATTCAAGAGGACTTTATGAAATTCATGAATGAATTTCATAAAGATGGGACTATTGTTAAGGAGATAAATCGTGCTTTCATAGCTTTGATTCCAAAGATGGGGAAACCGGAGTATTTGACGGATTTTAGGCCTATTTGCTTGGTAAGCTCTCTTTACAAAATTTTGGTGAAAGTGTTGGCGAATAGGCTGAGGAAAAGTATGGATTCGATTATAGGTGAAACCCAAATGGCCTTTGTTAGGAATAGGCAAATTTCGGATAGTTTTGTTATTGCGGAAGAGATTGTCAATAGATGGAAACATGACAAAGATGGAGGCCTTTTAGTGAAGTTAGACTTCGAAAAAGCCTATGACAGTGTGGATCACGATTTCATGGATGATATGATGAGGAGTATGAGATTTGGGAGGAAATGGAGGGATTGGATGAGAAATTGTGTTACTTCTCCGTTACTTTCGGTCTTAGTAAATGGTAAACCTATGCCACAATTTGGGATGGAAAGGGGGTTAAGGCAAGGAGACCCTCTATCTCCTTTTCTCTTTAATATAGTGGTGGAGGGGTTGAACGGGTTACTTAAAAAAGCGATAGAGTTAGATCTTATTAGAGGGGAGAGTTTCGGGGAGGATAGGGTGAATGTGACGCACCTCCAGTTTGCGGACGACACTATTCTTTTCCTCAAACCAAACAAAGAATATGTCCTCAATGCGAAACGTGTCCTTCGTTGTTTTGAGCTAGCTTCGGGGCTTAAAATCAATTTTCATAAGTCTTGTGCGGTTAGAGTGGGGAGAGATAGAGCAAGGGAGTCGGATTTTTGGACCTCGGTTTTTAAATGTAAAAAAGCTTCCCTTCCTATTTCCTACCTTGGATTTCCGTTAAGGGGCAGACCGGGTACGAAAAACTTTTGGAATCCGGTTGTAGATAAAATAGAGAAAAGGCTTGCCTCTTGGAAAAAGAAATTTTTGTCTAAAGGTGGGAGAATTATTCTTATCAAATCAGTTTTGTCAAGCATCCCTACCTATTATCTTTCCGTGTTTAAAATGCCGGTGGGGGTGGCTCAAAAGATTGAGAGGCTTCAAAGAAACTTTCTGTGGGGCGATGGGAATGGCAAAAGGAAGATACATGCTGTAAATTGGGAAGAGGTGTGTAGGAGCAAGGCTAATGGGGGGTTGGGGATTGGGAGATTATTGGACAAAAATAAAGCGATGCTTACAAAATGGGTTTGGAGGTTTGGGAGAGAGGAGAATGCTCTATGGAAGAGAGTTATTTGTGAAATTCATAAGATTAGAGTCTCTTCACTGTTTTGGGACTGGAATGTTAGTAAGGAAGCCTCTTATTTCGTAAAATCTATCCAGAATTTGTTCAAACCGGGATCGAGGACAGCGAAGATTATTTCGGATGGCTTCAAGTTTGTGGTGGGTGATGGTAGTCATGCGGATCTGTGGACGGATATTTGTGTGAATGGTGCCTCTCTCAAAAGGGCCTTCCCAAGATGCTTTGTGTTGGCTATAAAAAAGAAGGGGGTTATTAAAGAATTTGGTGGTTGGTGCAGACAGAATTGGAGGTGGAGTGTGGGTTTCAGACGCCCCCTTTTTGACTAGGAGAAGGAGCAAGAGAGTTGCTTCGTTAAATTCTTGGAGTGTCTGAAAATTCATAAAAATATTGTTGATAACTTGGCGTGGTCCTTCAGCTCAACGGGCATGTACTCAGTAGGTTCGTTTCGCAAATTGTTGGAGGCAGAATCTGTTAATAGGAGGACAGCTCCAAGATTTCTGTGGCAAGGTTGCTGTCCGCAGAAGACAGAGGTTTTCGTGTGGCAGCTATGGAAAGGTAAGGTGTTGGTCAAGGATGTCCTCATTCGCCATAGGATGAGACAGATAACTGAGGGGACTTGCTCGTTTTGCAAAGCTGAGGAAGAAACAGTGGACCATCTCTTTTTACACTGCACCTGGTCGAAAGCTCTATGGGATAAAGGTATGTCTTGGTGGGGGGTTTCCTATTGCAGTAACAAAAATGTGGAGGGTTGGCTTGAGGGGTGGATGGGTTTGTGCCCAAACTATAAATACGAAAGAGCTTGGTGTTCCCTTTTGTTTGCCACGGTCTGGACGATATGGGAAAAGAGGAATTTATTGGTTTTTGATGGCAAGGAGACGAGTGTAGAGCAAGCTGTGGATTTGGTTAAGTTTAGGATTGTTTGGTGGTTCAAGCACCTTGGCAAGGGGGTTAATGATTCGGTGGATGACATGTTTTGCAACGTAAAAGATTTGTGTGTCGAATCTAAGAGGTACAAGAGGAGAAGCATAGCTGACTGGATTCCTCCGTTTCGGGAGAATCTGAAGTTCAATGTTGACGTCTTTTCAAGAGGAAAACCAGGCCCTGCTGGTATGGGGGGAGTGTTAAGGGATTCCAAGGGGAAGGTTCTGTGTCTCTTTTCCGCTTTTTTGGGCATTTTGGATTCAAATGTGGCTGAGATCTTAGCTATCAAAAAGGTTGTGGATTTGTGCAACTCGAATCCAAATTTTACAGGCCGGGACATAACGGTGGTGAGCGACTCGAAAGTGGCTGTCTCGTGGGTGAATTCGGAAGATTTTGGGAACGTTGTGCATGTTAATGATATCTATGACATTAGATCTATTTTGAAGGAGAGAGGCGGGATGCATGTGGTGTATGAGTCTAGGATTTTTAACTCCTTTGCTGATAGCTTGGCTAAGATGGGGTCTAATGATTGGGGTAATTTTGTTGAATGGAGTGATGTTTGAGGTTGTTTTGTGGGTTGGATTGTTTTTTGTTTTCGTTTGGGTGGGTTCTGGGTGTTGTTTGTGCTTGCCTGTGGCGTGTGGTTTGGCCTCTGTTGGGGGCTCTGTTTTTGGCTGTTGTTCTTTGCAATAAAATGCCTTTTCAAAAAAAAAAAAAAAGAAAAGAAAAAGATGATTGGCGAAGAGAGTTGGCAATTTTATGTGATTGGTGCAAGCAAGAGGTGGAGATGAAATTTTTAAAAAATAAAATAAAAAACATTGAAAAACTGAGGCTGAAGACGTTAAGCGGTGCCACATGTGTGATGTGGCTAGTGGATGATGAAGGTGGTGTATGTGCATCAGTGCATGTGAGGTGGCAAGGAAATAAAAAATGATAAAATTAAAAGAGAAAGGTAGAGAGGTAGAGCAGTATCACTCGGCTAAGAAAGAGACCAAAACCAGAAAAATGGGAGAAAAAGAAAAGAAAGAGGAGAAGTTGATCAGGCGAGGGAGTGGGGTAGAAGTGTAGAACTCGGGAGATTTAGAGAGATGAAGAATTTTTATGAGTAGCGTATTGAGAATTCAGGGTGGATCCAGATGGAATCCAGTTTCAGACCAGATTTGAGAACAAGAGTTTTGTGAGTGGATACTTTTTATTAAAAGTTATTTATTTCAGAATTATATGTTAGCTGTAATTATTTAGAGAATTATTAGAAATAAATGATATATTCATTTATTTAGAAAACAAATTTCTAGATGATATATGTTTTTAAGAAATGTGTAGATTTCCAAAATCCAGAAATAGATTAAAAATTAAGATTTAGAAAGAAAAATAGTTCTGGTATGTCCAAACAGATTTTCCAGTTAGATTTACAGATTTTCACATAGATTTCCAGAAATCCAGAAAGATTACAAGAATTTCATAAAGCTTTCCAGATTTCTAGATTTAAGTGTTTCATAAGATTTTCAGAAAAGAAAAGAATATTTATTCATGTTTTTAGAAAAGAGTTTTTAAAGATTGACCAGATACGTACCCTCCCTAGCAGTATTATATTCAGATTATTAGTTTTTGGGGCTGCTTTGCATGTGTATGTGAGATTACTCTGCACATGTATGTGAGATTACTATGCACGTTCGATTAGATATCGACGTGTATGTGAGATTATATGAGATTACTCCGCAGGTCTGATCAAATATCAATATATATGTGAGATAATCGTTCTGCACGGGTGATCAGATATCACCGTGTATGTGAGATGTTTTTCCTCTGCTCTGCATGTGCATTGAGATGCTTTGCCACGTATGTGAGATATTCCCTTGGGTACTAGTTTGGAAACGAGTTTTCAGATTATATATATATATACAGTCCCATTCTCATGAGGACGTCCTGATATAAATATATGAGGACATTAAACATGAGTCACTCATTATGAAGAAGTTTTGACAAGTGCATACACACTTTAGTCAAAGCATGTAAAACTAGTGGCTCACATTCAATATCATCATGAAGTTATATCAGAACGTCCTCATATGAAAATTTATATATATATATATATACATACATACTGATTATGATCAGTAGAGAAAAGATTTCAGATTATCAGAAAAGCTTTCAGATTATTAGATCTTAAATTAGATATTTTATATTTTATAAAATCAGAAAATGTTTTATTATATTATATAGTATTTACAGTAAAATGTGTTTTATTTAGAAAAGATATTTAATTAGTTCTCATCTTAAGTTACAGAACAGATTCAAATTTATTTTAGGAATGAGATACAAAATTCAGAAAGAGCCATAGAAAAAGAGATACATAATTTAGAAAGAGATATAGAAATGTGTTCTACATATTAAATTTAGATTAAGAAATACAAAATTCAGAAAGAAATTGAGAAAATTTTTCTATAGCTAATAATTTTCAAATTGTATTTTTGTTGGCTGGTATAAAGTTAAATAAACTACGAGAGCTTTGATTCTTATTGAGTATAAGGTACATAGGCATTTGGGGTTATAAATCTCAAACTCTAGCCCACCTAAGAAAGAAAAAGATAATATTCTCACAGGATTCCCTCGTACTCAAGATAGAAGTCGGGGTGGGTCCTGTCACATCGTTTGAAAGTGTGTCCTACATCACTCTCACCACCCACACTTTACGATTTTATGGGTAAATGTGGTATGTGGATGTGGAATGCAACTCCGATAAATGTTGGACTTGAACCCCTATCATATAAGTGAAAAGGGAAATGTCCTACCACTTTACTAAGCGTGGTTGTGCATAAATCAATAGTAACTCATATATTTCCATTAAATTTAGGGTTAATTGCAATAACTTATCTTGATGTTTTACAATATCACAACCATATTGAACTTTTCCTTTAATTATATGAAAGTACATTTGACTAACAGTTGTCTAACGTTTGGTCAACACTAAATAACAAAAAGACCAAATTGCTCTTCCTTTTCTATTAATTATTATTACATTATTTTTTAAGAAAATATTAAAACAAATAAAAATAAATTAAAAATTATCACAAAAAATAACTTAAATAACAATAAAAAATTACTGAAAAAAAAAAACAATCGAAAATTAAAAAGATTAACAATCAAAAAATCCATATGAAATATATACCATCACCATCCACCATGTTTGCTTAGAGATTGTATAAAAGATTCAATTATTTTTTTATTATTTTTATTTTATTTTATTTCAAGAAAAACAAACCAAGAATCAGTGACTTTGATTTTTTTAGAAATTGTAGCAATCCATTTTATGAGCCATCAAAAGAATGAGAACCACACTTACAAGGACTCTTTGATATTTGCAATGGAGGAATATGATGGTTCCAAGATGTACGAGGCAAGACTAGTGGTAAAAGGTTTCCAACAAATATAAGGTATTGACTATTTTGAAATTTTCTCTCCCGTGGTTAAACTAACTATGATCCGGTTAGTGTTAAGTATTATCGCAACAAAATGGTTATATTTGTAGCAATTAGATGTGAAAACTGCCTTTCTTCATGGAGATTTGGAGGAAGAGATATGCATGAAGCAACCGAGGGGTTTGCGGAAGAAGGTAAGGAAGAGTTGGTGTGTAGGTTGACAAAGAGATTGTATGGTTTAAAACAAGCTCCCCGATAGTGGTACAAGAAATTCGATGTGTTTATACAAGACAATGGGTACTTCAGATGCAATGCTGACCACTGTAGCTATTTCAAAAAGGTTAAGTCAACTTTTATTATTTTGCTACTTTATATTGATGACATGTTGGTAGCTGGTGTAGATTTATAAGAGATTGACAATTTGAAAAGGCAACTCTTGAGTGAGTTCGAGATGAAGGATTTGGGTGCAGCAAAGTAAATTCTTATAATGGGAATTAGCAGAGACGAACAGGAAAGTATATTGAAGTTTTCTCAAGCAGAATACGTTCGGAAGGTGTTGCAGAGATTCAACATGGATGAAGCGAAATCGGTGAGAACAATTTTGGCTAATCATTTCAGGTTGTCTAAGGACCAAAGTCTGAAGACGGAAGAGTAGAAGAACTTCATGGCTAGAGAAGAACTTCATGGATAGAGTTTCTTATGCTTTAGCCATTATAAGTCTAATGTATGCCATGACTTGCACAAGACTAGATATTTCCCATGTAGTGGGAGTTGTGAGCTGATACATGTCAAATCCAGGCAAGCCTCACTAGGAGGCTGCGAAGTGGATCCTTAGATACCTGCAGGGTACGATAGAGAGATGTCTAACCTTCAGAAAAGATAAACTCAAGCTAGAAGGTTATGTGGATTCAAACTTTGCTGGGGCGGTGGATCATAGAAGAAGTACCTCATGATATGTGTTCATAATAGCTAGTACCGCGATTAGTTGGATGTCCCAGTTGTAGAGATTGTAGTTACAGAAGATAGTGACAATCTCTACAACTAAAATAAAGTACGTGGCTATAATAGAATCAAACAAAGAGCTGATATAGTTACCAAGTTTGTTAGCTGAGTAAGGATTCAATCAGGTGATGAATGTGTTGCACAATGACAGTCAGAGTGCAATACACTTGGCCAAGAATTCGACGTTCCACTCTAGGACCAAGCATTTATATTTTCGCTACCACTTCATTCGGTCATTAATCGAAGAAGGTGTGTTAAGGCTTGTAAAGATAGCTGGTAGCAAGATTGGCTTTCATTGGAGGTCTAAGACCTCCAATGGAGGTTGAACAAACCTCCAAGTCGAAATCAACCTCCTTTGGGGCTCGAATCGATCTCCATTGGAGGTTTATTCGACCTCCATGGAGGTCAAAATCAACATTTATTAGAGGTCGAAATCGACCTCTAGTGGAGATCAATTAAGAAGAAGATGAAAAAAAAATTTGAAATTTTTTTAAAATAATTTCCGAGACTTTTCAGGTAGTTTTCGAGACTTTTTTGTAATTTTTGAAACTTTTAGTAATTTCCGAGACTTTTTGGTAATTTTCTAGACTTTCTAAACAAAATGAAATTTTCCTAGGAAAAATGACCAAAAGTCTCAGAAAATTTTGTTTTTGCGCAGCAAGTCTTGGAATTTATCAAAATGTCTCGAAAATGACAAAAAGCCTCAGAAAATTTCATTTTTACCAAGAAAATCTAGGAAATTACAAAAAGTCTCGAAAATTACTAAAATGTCTTGGAAACTACCTGAAAAGTCTCGAAAACACTTAAAAAAGTCTCGGAAATTACTTAACAAGTCTTGGAAATTACCTGAAATGTCTCGGAAATACATGTAAGTCTCATAAATTAACTAAAAAGTCTCGAAAATACCTGAAAAGTCCTAGAAATTACCTGAAAAAAAAAAAAAAAAAGCTTGTCATCTGTGTGCCTCAAAAGAGTCCTTGAGAAGTAGATGCATTAGTTTTGAAAGTGATTCCTTGAAACCTATTGGCTGGGTGAAAGATGATGATTTCAGAAATCTGGCTCGTGTTGAGGTGATTTATGACATCCGAGCTACTCTTAGGTTGTTGTATAATCCGTCTCTGAATTTCGTTCCGAGAGCTTCCAATTCAGTGGCCGATGGTTTAGCTAAGAGGGGTCTGGCTTCGGACGGGGAGGATGTGGTCTGGAGTGTTTTCTGAGTGTTTATTTTTTTGTGTTCTGGGTGTGGGGGCTGTGTGCCCCCTGTTTTTTCTTCTCTGTTCTGTTGCCTTGGGGCTGTTGTTTGGGCCTATTTTTCTGTTTGGTTGTTGTTTTCCTTTGCTGTTTTGTGGGTGCGCTGTGTGCGCTTGGTCTGCGGTTTTTCCTTGCCTATGCGCTGCTCGCTTTTTTCTGTTGGGTTGGGTTTTGCTATCTACTGCTTGCTTGTTCTGCTTTGCTCTAATAAAGTTGCCTTCTTCAAAAAAAAGAAATTACCTGAAAAAAAGTTGCAATTTTTTTTTCATCTTCTTCTTAATCAACCTCTTTTGGTGGTCGATTTCGACCTTCAATGGAGGTCGAATTAACCTCCATTGATGGAGGTCTTTCACCTCCATTGATGGAGGATTTTGGAAAAAAAGAAAATATAGTGAAAGGAAGGTTACTGTGGGGGGTATTTTTGGAAAGAACCCATTTTAGGTGTCATTTAAACTTAACTTATTCAAGGAGTGATAATCTTAAAATACCACCTCAAAAAGGTGCTATATAATTTTCAAACCCTCTGCTAGTGTTGGAAATGTCGTCTGTGGTTTATAAAAACTGGGTATTTCCTGAGCAAGCACTCCCTGAAGATCTCAAGAAGAGGTGAATTTTCTAGTCTAGTTTGTGGTGACAAGAAGTGTTTTCAAACATTGACATGTTAGTGCATTTTTTTTTTTTTTTGAACAGTCAGTTTATTACCAAACAACAAACAGGGAGACAAAGCCTTCCACAACCGGGAAGGAAACCCAACCAATAACAGAAAGCAACGCAACAAACACAACACAGAGAACAGAAGAAAAACAAAACCACCCAAACCCCACAAAAACAAGCAAAAACCCGAGAGAACAGGGGCCAGAACGAGCAAGCACAGCTCAATGCACCTCCCACATAATCATATCTCCCTCCAAGCTCGAACCAAAAAAAATTGAAGGTGGACTGACTGGCAAAGTAATTCCCAACAGTGTCTCAATTTAGGATATTTCTCTCTTCTAATTTGTTTTTGTTGCAGCATATTTGTATATTGTATTGTTTGACAATAAAAGCTTTGAACAAGTTCAAGCACCTGTATACCATTCTAGTTCTAGATGCTCAAATTTGTACAAGCACCGTAATTATATAGCTTTTCGTTTTGAAAATGAAATTAAGAATTAATCTCAATAAGCTTGTACATTGAAAATTTATGATAAAAAATTTATTTCATACTGTAAAGTGGTCACAACAATCAAATTATTCACATTTTTTGACATTATATCGCCTACGTTACAAGTCCAAGTTTCAACATCCCAATAGTAAATTCAACTAATTTACAACCAACAATATTTTCAACATCCCAATAGTAAATTCAACTAATTGACATGAGAATGCAATGGAAGTTTATGAACTGTCTCTGAAGTAAGATTCTGTTGGCTCGAAAGCTTGTCTTTAAGAAAATCCTCTTCAAAGGACTACAAGGTGTCAAGATGAAAGCAAATGCATAGTCATATATGTAGAGTGTTTACTATAAAAAACTGAAACTATTTTATTACAAAAATGGATACATGCCATGATAATGCAAATTCAATTCACCAAGCAATGGAGGGGCCTCAAGGATCTGTCAAACCCTAAAAAAAAAAAAAGCATGGTAAAAGATCAAGTATTCTATTCTACCTTATATGTAGTCGTGGTTTCTTTAAAATTCATAGTTCCCATAAAATTTAGTTAAACTAGATGTTATTAACTGAAAATACCTACATTTCAATATGCCTAGCCACTCTTAAGTTTTAAATAATACTGGGAAGAGAATGAGAATTACTGTTGAAGGACGATTCATCGGTAACGTCATAGACCAGCAAAATTCCCATGGCTCCACGGTAGTAGGCTGCAAAAACAGAGAAGAGAAGTGGGGACTAGTGCAATATTTTGAAATGAACCACAAATAGGGCTAGAAAACAACCGCAAAAATAGATAAGAATAAGTTAAATCTTTACAGACAAAAAAGACTGCAGTACTTGGGACTAGAATATCACAATTATAAGATTTCCAGGCTGCCCAGCTGCCAACTCTTTTAAGGCAACATGACACTGACCTCTACTAAATAAAGTACCTAGGAATCTATGAACAATTTTAGTGATTACAAGGAATAGCAACATACCCCACCACTGCTTATGAGTATCAGGTCATAGCATTGCCATTAGCTATAGAAAAGTTTCTGCTATTTGTCTAGGTGGAGGGTGCATCACCCCTACTTGACCAAGGGAGTGCCTAAAACTACAGGCAACCAGAAAGAAGTTCCATCATCTCCAAGTCGCTGTTGTGCATTCGATTTTGCATTTTCACCCGACTCTGCATTTGCATTGAACCTGAAATTCAGAAAACAGAACATACATGGAGATACAAAGCAGTCAATCGAATACGTTAGAATCACATGATTCTTCAAACGCAAACCTAATTTTGCAGTCCTGAAAACTTAAATACCCACCACCAAATTTTAGTTACAGATCACTTCACTTAATGAAAACAAGTGAAAACAATCTAAACCTAGAACAAACATACTCATGTAAATGCACATAACCGGTAACAGATGCTTGTAAAACAACTAAGATGTGAAATAAAAATCAAGCAACTTCAGTCAACCAGAATTTTTCAATACAAACATCATATACCACACACTAGTGAGAAATGAAACACCCATAATTGATTTCCACAAGACATCAAAATCCCATCGACAGCATCCATTCCCAAATAGAAATCAAAGCACGACCCAAATCACAAGTCACAATAAATCCCCGAAACTGAACTAAATTTTAGCTGAAATCTCAATACAAGGAAAAAAAAAAAAAAAAAAACCCTAAACCAATTAAAAAAAGAAACCCAGATCATATAACCCTACAAATTTCGAAAACAATAAATTCATGACTGAATTCGGTAGAAATGACACCTCCAATCAACAATAGATTAAAAATAAAATAAATTAAAGCTATATATACGCACTAAATGAAAGAAGTTGAAAAGAAGAGAGAGAAAGAGAGAAACTCACGACTGAGAATCCCAACTGTTGTCTTCTCCTTCTCCGGTGTCTTCTCTACGGCTGTAGTGGTCGAGTTCGTCGTTTTTTTTAATTTATTATTATTTATATTTTTTTTGTTATTAGCACCAGTGCCCCTAAACTTTATGCGAATTTACAGATTACCCCTTAAACGTTTTTTTGTAGGCATTAAACCTAGACCTGGCGCACTAGTGCTAAACGTTTTTTTGTGGTCGGTTTTCCGGTTACGGTCCTAATTTTTACGAAACCGGCCGGTTTGAACCGGATTCCAGTTCCGATTCTAACCGGCCGGTTCATTTTTTTTTTTTTTTTTTTTTTTCAAACCATTGGACTGCAACGGTCAGCTGACATCAGCAGACTACTGGGGGCTACAACAGCTCCCTTTTTTTTTACTATTATTATTAGGGATTTAATCATTTTCCCCCCTACTGTTCACCATATTGTTAAAATGAGGACACAGTTTGTGATTATTGGCCGTAATCCCCCCTCGAAATTAAGTTATTTAACAAAGACCCCCTTCTGTAACGGAAACCATCCAAATTGGATGTTGATCGTTACTGTTGAGGGTAAAAATTGTAATCTCAGCGTGGGATCAGGAAAGGAGATATGTACTGAAGGGTATGGAAGTCATTTTATATTTAAAATTAATAATATATTTAAAATAAAAGAAGTGAGTGGACGATATGAGGCCACGTCATATCTGTCTTACACGATCTGTCATAAACAAAAGGGTGGTGGTCCCAAACGAAGCTGCTAAACTCAACTGAGTTCCCTTTCTGACTTTTTCTCTCTAACAGTAGTAATGTCCAAACCTTCGCGCCAAAATCCAACCCACCCATCAGCAAATCCTTAAAAAAAAACTTGATTTCGTTGTTTCATTGATCGATTTAGATATAGGTTAGTTGTTTTTCGATTACAGAAGAGGGGTTTTTGGAGCATCAAGACTCGAAGAGGCAATCTATTTCGTTTTGAAGCAAAGGTTTGTATATTCAACCTAGCTTTCTTTTTTCACTGATTGTATGGTGATTTTGCATGCATGGTTGCAGTTGATTGAGTTTTTTTTGTTTATCGTCCACGAGTTAGGGTTTCTATGTCCAAAAATTAGGGGTTTTTTGTTGTCAGTTGATTGTAGTTTCTATTTGACACATTTATGGTGTAAGGGAAGAGTTTATTGTTGTTATACATGAATATGCATGCATGGTTGCATTTGACAGAGTTTTTTGTGTTTATCGTCCATGATTTTGGGTTTGTATGTAAAGAAATTTGGGGTTTTTGCTTTTGTAGTTGTCACCTGTCAAATTGATGGTGCAATTGACTTGTTCATGGTACTTATACATGATATATTGTGTAATCAGGGGTTTATATGGTGTAATCACGTTAGTTGCTTTGCTTTTGTGTAACTTATGTTAATATTTTATGATATTTATGTATATATTTTCGATTACGTAACATATGTTAAAGTTCTGATATTGATGTATATATTCATGTCTGATATATATGATATATTCATGTCTGATGTCTGATATGTCTGTATATATTCATGTCTGCATATATTCACATCAGATATGTCTTATATGTCTGATATATGTCTGCTATATGTGTGTTTTCTGATATATGTATGCTAAATGTTACATTTCTGATATTAAATTTCTGATTTTGATGTATGTTGTATTTTGTTCACAGTTTGAATGGGTCTAGATATATTTGAAATATATGTTACTATCGATACTAAAGTGGTTGAGCTTGGTACTTGTGATGCTGACCACATTAGTAGGATAGTTTTGTTGCATACGATGTCTGAAAAACAAACTGGTAGTGATAAGGTGCCTGAAGATGATTACTCTGTTTGGGTTTACTTGCCTTGGTCAAGTGAGAAGAAGGAGGTGTGTACTGATAGTGATCTGTTAGAAGTGTTTAGGTTGTTTAGTGCACATAAACAAACTCAAATAATGTTTGAAATAGAAAAAAGGCCTTATATCCCAGCTCCAGCAGATTTTGAGGTCTCTTCTAGCACACTCTCTAGGTTAATTAATAGGTGACATCCCAGCTCCAGATGATTTTATGGGTTTTGAGGAAGATTTGTTTGGTGATAATGAGGGTGATAATGAAGATCAGGTTAGGTTAGGTGATGATTCTGGTGATGATGAGTCTCCTGGTATGAGGGCTGGTGGTGATGAGTCTTCTAGTTTTACTGCACTAGCTGTGGTACCTAAGGTTCCTGAGGAAGTGTGTGAGGATACAGATGAATATGAGGATTTATTTGAAGGGTACCAATCGAATAGTGATGATGAATACTGTAGTGACTCAGGTGATGAGGTTTCTGATACTAGACTAGCTAGGGTGGTAAAGAGTAACCCATTTAAGCAATTGGTAGGATGTCCAATAAGGTTTGAGGTTGGACAAACACATGACAATGTTTACATGTTGAGGTCATTGTTGACTGATTTTGCTATTCAGGAGGGGTTTAACTTGAACAAAATTAAGAATGATAAAAATAGGCTAACATGGGCATGTATGGCAAAGGGTTGTCCATGGAGGATTCATGCTTCTAATGTTGGTGATGAAACAACAATGCAAGTGAAGACCTACAAGAGTGAGCACACCTGTCATCGGATTTACAAGAGTAAAAAGGCAAGATCTAAGTGGATAGCTGGGAAGTTCCAAGCTCTAGTGAAGAGTAATCCTGGAATCCAAGCAGGTGTGCTCTCGAATCTGTTGAGAGATCAATTTAATGTTGTAGTGGATACTCAAAGACTGTACAAGGCCAAAAGGAGGGCAGTAGAGGTGATGCTTAAAGAGCATGAGGACTGTTTTAAGCATCTTAGGGCATATGCAGTAATGGTGCAGCAGTGTAACCCTAGTTCAGCAGCTTACATTCACCTTTTGGAGAATACATCAAGATGTTTGTGAGCTTTGATGCACAGAGGAAGGGTTTTTTGGAGGGATGCAGGCCTTTCATTGGCATCGATGGGTGTCATTTGAAAGGTCCATATGAAGGAGTCCTCCTGTCAGCAGTTGCACTAGATGCAAACAGTGGTTTGTACCCACTGGCTTACTGCATATGTGAAGGAGAAACATTCCTCAGTTGGTCTTGGTTTCTGCAGCATTTGAGGATTTTCCTGAGGTACCCTGATGAGAAGCCAATTTGCTTCATGAGTGACAGGCAGAAGGGGGTCATTGGTGCTTTGAAGATGCAATGGCCACGTGCAAGCATTAGGTATATTGCACTGTTTTATATATGTATATATGCACTGTTTTATTTATGTAGTAGGTAGTATATGTATATTACATTTATATATGCATGCACTGTTTTATATATGTATATATGCACTGTTTTATTTATGTAGTAAGTAGTATATGTATATTACATTTATATATGTATTGCACTGTTTTATATATGTATATATGCAGTAGGTAGTATATGTATATTACATTTATATATGTATTGCACTGTTTTGTGTATGTATATATGCACTGCTTTATTTATGCAGTAGGTAGTATATGTATATTACATTTATATATGTATTGCACTGTTTTATATATGCATGCACTGTTTTATGTATGTATATATGCACTGCTTTATTTATGCAGTAGGTAGTATATGTATATTGCATTTATATATGTATTGCATTGTTTTATATATATATATATATGCATTGTTTTATATATGTATATTGCACTGTTATATATATATGCACTATTTTATATATGTGTGTTGCACTGTTTTATATATATATATGCATTATTATATTTATATGCAATGAAATTTATTTATATTTTTAACCAGGGTTTGTGCAAGACATATTTATGCAAATTTCAAAGGTCCATATGGTGGACAAAAATTAAAGAACCTTTTCTGGAAAGCAGCTAAGACAGCTGATAGGTTTGAGTTTAAGAAGATATTGGCAGATATAGGTAGTATAAATCCCAAGGCATTGAAATACCTAGCTGAAATAGAGCCTTGTCACTGGTCTAGGCATGCATTTGATGCTTCAATCAAATGTGAAAGTGTGACTAACAATATGATAGAAGCTTTCAACAGCATGCTCAAGGATTTTAGGCCTAGGACCTATTTACAGTTGATGGAATTCATTAGGAGACTAGTGATGAGTAGATTCCAATTACGGAAAGACGAGTGCAACACATGGAAAACAGATATACCACCTTCTGTTAACAAAAAGATTTTAGAAAACAGTGAGGAGAGTAAAATCCTTAAGACCCTACATTCAGGTGGGGGGAAATATGAGATGTTAGGTGTATGAAGGGCATACACTGCCAACTTAGTTGAAAAAACTTGTGAGTGTGGTCAATGGCAAGTTAGTGGGGTGCCATGCAGTCATGCATTGGCATGGATTAGATACCATTTTGGAGTTCATGGTGATCAAAACAACTTAGCTGAATTTATTGACCCAATGTTATCCAAGTCTGCCTATCTAAGAACATACAGTTCTATGATCCATCCCATTCCAGACATGTGTGTATGGACTGATCTTGGTACAGCACATGTTGATACACCACCACTGAAAAGGTTACCAGGTAGGCCAAGGCTTGTAAGGAAGAGGGAAGAGGGTGAGAAACAAAAGGCAGCTAAAACTGGAACTGTTGTGTGTGGAAATTATAAGCAGCCTGGACATAACTCAAGGTCTTGCAAAAGTGAGAACACTTCTGGTACCACTAAGGTAACTATTCTTTTTTTCTTAAATGCTTTTATTCTTTTTTTCTTAAATGCTTTTATATCTGTTTTTTTATTTTTTACAGAAATAGAAGGTGCCAAACAAAACATATGTCAGTGTCTCCCATTCACAATCACAAGGTTCAGCCACTTCTTCACAACCTCCCACTAAGGTTTGTACGTTCACACTCTTTTATTGCATGTTTAATTTTTTTTAAATTAAATTAATGGAATTCTGATTTGAGGTTATTATTGTACAGAAACAGAAGGCAAAACAAGGAAAGGGAGATGTTGGTTCCTCACAGCCCACAGAAGTTCAGAATCAGACTCAAGCAAAATCCCAGCTGACTCAAGATCTTAACTGTTAGTGTTATTGTGGTAATGTTGCAAGTATTTTTGTAGCTACTATTTGTGCTAGTAGCAACTCTGAACTGTTAGTATGTTGGTTATATTTATGAACTGTTAGTATGTAACTGTTAGTATGTTGGTACTGTTAGGTGAACAATTCTGAACTGATAGTAATTAGTATTATGGTACTGTTAGTATTATGGTAATGTTAGTGCTAATGTTAGTGCTAATGTCAGTGCTTTTGTGAGTAATGTTAGTGCTTTTGTGAGTATTATGGTACTGTCAAGCATTTCCTGCCATTTGTAGTGCTTTTGTGCTCAATTTTGCATTATGTATGTAACTGAAATTTTTTGATAAAGGATAATTTATATTACATAAGATAGGTCAAGTGCATTACATATTCATCAAACTAACATAAAACACATATATGGAGAGACCAAATAGTAGCATATTAGCAAGCATTATCATCTCTGATTGAAACTTGTATCCGTAATTCCCCTCTAGGTTTTGCATTCTCTGATTTAAACTTCTTTCCAAGTTTTGCATGGATCCATTTAGACTAGATTCCAGTCTATGCATCCTTGCATTTAGCAATCCAATTTCTGTTGAATTTCTGTTGCGTTCTTTATGAGATTGCAAACTTCCCATAAATTCCATTTCATCTGGCTGCCACCATTTAAAAAATTTGCATTGCCTTTTTTCACAAAAAAAAAAAAATAACTTACCTGGATTTTGACTTGACTATGAGATTCTAACCCCAGCCTTCATACCACATCTGCATAATTTGTTTTTGAATATCACAGTGCCACCGTTGATGTTGCTTTCTTCACTTATCGTCTTTGAATTTCCTTCCATAGGAGCTGCGTGAATGGTGTTTGAAATGTATGATTTTGTGTTTCGGATGTGTGTGAATAAGGGTGCTGAAATTTCTGTGAATGAATGGTTTATTGTGTGTCAAAAAGAATGGAGGAATGGAGCTGTGTCAATGGTGTTTCAAATGTGTGTGAAAACAGTGGTGTGAATGGTTTATTGTGTTGTGTGTTGTGAAGGTTGATGAACGTGGAATATATATATATATATTTGCAGGTTTGAATAGATGAGGGCTGCATGAATATAACCGTTGACACACTCAACGGTATTAATTAGAGGGCAAATTAGTAATTTTATCTTTAGAGGGCATTTTCATCTTTTTACAAACTGCAACTGGTTAACATCACGTGCAATCTGATTTTAAAAGGCACAGGAGGGTATTTTGGTCAATTCAAGAGCAAAATGATGTCAGAGTTTGTTTTTGTCAAGCAAAAGCTATCAGAAGGGGTAGTTTTAATAATATTTTCATTTAAGGGGGTAGACCGGCTAATAATCACAAACCCTGTCCTCACTTTAACAATATGGTAAACAGTAGGGGGGAAAATGATTATTTCCCTTATTATTACAAATTATCACCCCCCCCCCCCCCCCCCCCCCTTTTTCATTTTTCCCCACTCCAATTTCCTCCCAATTCTCTCTCAATTCTCTAACTCTCCAAGTTTCCAATTCATTCTCAATTACTAAGTTTTTAATATTTATTTCATTTGCAATATATTATATTTCCAATTTATTTTATTTCCGATATATTTTAATTGCAATTAATTTTATTTCCAATTCTAATTTCTCTCTCAATTCTCCAACTCTCCAAGTTTCCAATTCATTGTCAATTACTAAGTTTTTTATATTTATTTCATTTGCAATATATTTTATTTCCAATTTATTTTATTTGCAATTAATTTTATTTCCAATTTATTTTACAATTTAATTTTTAAATGGCAAGTGGAAGTGGAAGTGGAAGGGGTCACGGCCGTGACGGTCCTAGGCGTTCAATTTCAATGAGAGGTAAGGGTCATATGATCGATAATCTCGGTCATGACGACACCGCCAGGCCTATGTTGAAGACCTAGGCCTAAACTTTCATACTCCCCCTCTAACAATTTCAAAACCCGATCCCAATGACACCACCCCCACCCCCCCCCCCCCCCCCCCCCAAAAAATTTTTTTTTTTTTGAAAAGCTAGTAAGAAAATATGCTTGATATTGATACATCTCCAGATTTTAGATTTGATCCACAGGAACCAAAAGAGCAGGAAGATCTGATACAGAAGCAGAGCAAATATGATCTCTTCGTAAAACATATGAAGAAAATTAGGCAAGAAGATGGGAGCTTTGCAGTGGCATGCAATTACTGTAGCAAAGTATATAAGTGGCACAAATCTGGAGGACATGACACTTATCGGAAGCATCTTTTAGCCAAACATCCAGAAGTAGAGACCAGATCGAGGTCACAAACACAAATTCTTAGGTACGCTACTCCTAACCAACAATTATTTCGTTATACTAATGAACAAAATAGAGAAGAATTAGCAAGAATGGTAGCAGTAGAACATTTATCATTTAGTTTTGGTGAAAGAGTTAGTTTTATTAATTATTGTCGACGATCATTAAACCCTACTGCATGTCGTGTTCCTAGAACCACGCTCACAGCAACACTTGAAAAGAGTTATTTAAAAGAAAAAAAAAAGTTAGAAATATTTTTTAAAAAATATAATGGTCGTGTTTCCGTATGTGCCGACATATGAAGTGACCATTGGTGATCGCATTCATACTTGAGTGTCACTTGTCATTTTATGGATGATACATGGAATATCCAGAAAAGAATTCTTGAATTTAGAGTTTTTGATGATGCACACATTGCTCATAATATTTTTAGACAACTTAGAATTATTTTTTTAGAGTATAAAATTGAAAACAAAATTTTTGCAATTGGTTTTGATAATGCTTCTACCAATACCGATGCTATTCCATCTTTACTTGATATATGCAAACCTTATCTTGGTGGTACATTTTTTCATCAAAGATGTGCATGCCATGTTTTAAATTTATGTGTTCAAAAAGCATTAGAAACTCTTGAACATTTTATTCTACCTATTAAAAAAGCCCTAATGTTTTTATGGAAACATTCTTCTACAATAAATGCATGGGCAAGATATTGTAAACAAAATGGTAGATGTGTAGTTAGATTTTCTCGTGATGTTCCAACACGTTGGAATTCTACTTATAAATTGCTTGCTCAAAGTTATGACTATAAGGATTTATTAGTTTCTTTTATTCAATTTCATGTTACTCACCTTCAACTTTATCAATCACATTGGGATGCTTGTTACAACATTTTCAATTTGTTAAAAGTCTTTCATAATGCTATAAAAAATTTATCTGGTATTTATTATCCTACAACTCATTTATTTATTATTGAAAGTCTTAATATTGCTAGTGCATTTGCTCATTGTGAATCCGACATAGCAATAGGGGAAGCCGTTCATGCTATGAAGGTAAAATGGTTAGATTATTATGAGGAGTTTTCAAATATTTATTTGATTGCCATGATTTTTGATCCACGTTATAAATTAGATAGTTTGTCTTATTATCTAAATGGTTATTATGGGGTCCAAGGTTTAAAAATGGAATATGAGGTTGATGCGTGTTGTGATAGAGTTAAGAAATTATTGTATGATTTATATAATGAATATGTTACAGTTTATGGATCATCATTGAACTTAGATGTTACATATACACAAACTGCATCTCAACCCCCAACATCCTCCTCCGGATTTATGGAGTTAGGGTATAGTCTATTATCCAAAAAAAGCAAAAAACCTAGATGTTATTCTTCATCAAACACCGACAGGTATTCCGAGCTTGAATCTTATCTAAATGCTCCTTTTGAGTTTATAGAAGATACGCCAGGGAAAAAATTTGATATCTTACAATATTGGAAAGAGCACACAAGGTACTATCCAATCATGGCTATGATAGTCAAAAATATTTTTTCAACACCAGTTTCTACGGTGAAGGTGGAACAAGAGTTCAGCATCGGGGGGAATATTCTGGATGAACAGTGTTCGTGCTTGACTCCAAAATCACTACAGATACAAGTTTGTGTAAATGACTGGATGAAGGCACAATATAGACAAAAAGAACTTCAGCAAGAGCCAACATACGACTTCTTCAAAGATGACGAACCTGAAACAGGAGCAGCGGAGCTGGAATAGCGGATCTACAGAGTACAGAGTACAGACTACAGTCTACAGTCTACAGATGGCACCAAACATGCAATAAAAGGTAAGAGAACTACGTGGCATTTGATTCCTCTAAATCCCCCAAGAGGATACGTAGGCAACTTAATTGTGGTAAAAATTAAGTGCAAAGCTAATAACTTTACATTTATTTTTAGTTTTATTTTAATTTAATTTTATAATTTGTCATTTATTTATTATCGAATTTCAGGTGACCTAATTCACAAATACCCAATTAAATGTAATTTATAATTTGTCATTTTGTTTATTTTAATTTTAATTTAATTTTGTAATTTGTCATTTTGTTTATTTTTATGTTAATATTTTATTTACAACTACAACTTACAATACAAGTATACAACTATACAAGTCTATTTTTTTTTTTTTTTATTAACAAAGGAAAAAAAAAAAAAAAAGGTTCAGAACCGCCCGTTCCACCAATCCGTAGAACCGGAACCGGAACTGCGCCAGGTCTAATTAAACCCCTTGAACTCTCATTTATTGGCAAACAGTTTGGTTTATTGTCCCTTAAACCAAACTGTTTGAGGGGGTATCCTAGTTAGGTTTTACCAATAAATAAGAGTCCATGGAGTTTAAAGCCTAAAAAAAAAAATTCAAGGGGTAAAATTCAATCTTGCGTAAAGTTTAGGGGTTACTAGTGCCAATAACCCATTTATATATATATATATATATTTCCGTTTCATTTTTTATATATACCGTAGGTGGGGAAATTATATAAATTTGTAAGTTAAAAGATAAAAATTTATTTTAAAGGGTAATTTGGTAAGATTATGTTTTTTAGACTAAAAAAACATTTTTTTAGGAGAGTCTATATTTGCTTTTTAAAACATAAGAATGGTCATTCTTACATTTCCTAGGGTTTTCATAAGAAAATCAGTAAAGTATATATATACACTTTTTTTTGTGTCCGTTTTGTTTTCTCCGGCGGCCACTAAGGTCTTCTTTGTAGGGGAGTTTTGCTAGTGTTGGTAACTGGTAAGTCATATTTCCAATGAATTTACAGCATGTAGTTCAAAGAATGTATGTACATTTTTCACTATTTTATAGACCGAAATCTTTTAATATGTGAATGAATATACATATATACATGTGAAAGATACTTACTGGGTAAATTTTATTTTACTGGAAAACTACAATGATCCAATTTTTCAAGGATTTTCAAATCTGAAAAAAAAATACTGATTTATTTGGCAGAGCAAACGATCTTGAATACTTTTGAAATTTTGTATGTAGTATGTCATTCATGTCTAGTTTCATAAAATTTGGTAATTTTTAGAATTGTTTAGATTTTAAAAGTAGAAGTGGCCTATACATGTTTTTTTTTTTTTTTTTTTTTTTTTTTTTTTTTTTCTGACAATTTTTAGATGGGATTATCTCAAATTTTTAAGTCAATGATCAAGTGTGAAGTTATTTCAATTAAAATTCAAGTCAAATTAATTATTTTCTAGGAATCTATTCAATCCCATATACATATATATATATATATATATTTGTGATGTATTTGTTGATGATCTGTCGGAATATTAATGAGTGTTCAAGTAATGTTTCAGCTCTGATTCTAATCAAATTTCCCAGCTGTTTCTTTCTTTCTTTCTAATCTTAAAACACCAATCCCAGCCACTAAAATGAGCCTGAAATAATTAAAAAAAAAAAAAAAAAAAAAAAAAAAATCTAAAGTCTGTCATATCGTTCAATAATAATTAAGGTATATCTAGCTAATTAGAGACTTTAAACATGTTAAAAGCATCTATACAATTAGAGCGTGTTTACTAATTAGAAATGAAAATGTAAGGGAATCAAATATTTGATTTTCTAAAAATGTGAGCTTGTTTGTGTAGTGAAAGATTACGATGAAAATTCTTATTTATTGTTGTTGTTGTATGAAGTACTAATCATGTTTTCATTGTTTTTCCTTCTCATTTCTCAGGTCTCAAATTCAACAGAGAAACAAGAAAGCGAAGACATTATGGGGCTGCTGTCTAACAAGATTGATAGACAGGAGCTGAAGCCTGGAGATCACATCTATTGTTGGCGGCAGGTCTTCATCTATGCTCATCACGGGATATATGTTGGTGACGGGAAGGTTATTCATTTCACTCAGGGACCTGCAGGCCAGGAGAACGGCAGGGTTATCATAAGCTCGTCTCTTCCTGATCCTAAAATTTCAAATGTTCCATGCCCTCAATGTGGTGATCATAACTCAAGTTTCAATAATGGTGTTATTCTATCTTGCATTGACTGTTTTCTTTTTGGCGGTGAACTCAACCTCTTTGAGTATGGAGTCTCACGGGTTTACTTTCTTGCCAAAGTCCGCGGAGGGACGTGCACACTTGCCCCTTCTGACCCACCAGAAGACATCCTCCATCGTGCCTATTTCCTCCTCGAGAAAGGCTTTGGTGAATATGATGTGTTGAAGAACAACTGTGAGGACTTTGCAATCTACTGCAAAACTGGTTTGCTAGTGATAATTCGTAGCTCCAGAGGTGGCCAGAGTGGCCAGGCTGCAGCCTTGGAGGCTACTTCAGGGTGGATTTTTTCTTCACTTGGTTTCTTGACTAACAAATTTATAGGCCTTACAGTTGTGGGCAGTGGTGTGGGCAGTGCTGTGGGCAGTGGTGTGTATTACTGTTACAGCAGATTGACTTCTGATGTTGGAGTACGACGTGATGTAGCGAAAGTCGCGGTTGAGGCGGTTGAGATGGTTGTTGGTCCTCCTCCTCCTCCTTCTCCTCCTATCTCAGCTCCCTCAGCCCCATTTTTGGAATGAGTTTTTGCTGTCAACATGATCACCATTTCCTACCCTTAGAATATAGCCTTGTGTTGCTGCAAGTCTTTATCTCATTATAACAAGAATGAAAGTGATGTGAATGTGAATTAAAAAGGCTACAAGCCTAAGTTCAAATATTATCATTCCTCCTGTGTGTTCAAAACATTTTTGGAGATTGTCTCTAAAAGGTGCCTCGTATGTCTCATATATAGTTTTCTATGTATTTATGGCTCGTTTGGCACACTGTATTGGATTGTATTTGACTGTATTGGAATGTATTGGATTATATTATCAATTTATCATTAATACAAACCTGTGTTTGGTAATGCACTGTATTATATTGTATTAAGTTATTCTTATATGACTTTATTGTATTTTATTATATTATAAAAATATAATATTAAAAAAAAAATAGTTAATAATTAATTTTAAGTATCCTTATCATGAATAAATCAATAAATATTTTTTATATAAAAAATCAATAAATATTTATTTTAATTGAAACAAAAAATTTAAATAAATAATATTTTTTAAAATAAAATAAATATTTCCTATATAATTTTGAAATTATAAAAATTATTAACAAAATGCATATTTCATCAATATTCCATATTTGTTGAAAAAAAAAAAAGAATTTTTTTTAATACAATACAACTTAATACCACCAAATATAATATATTAGTTAATATGGTGTTTGCTGTATTGTATTAGCTAACATTGTATTGTATAATTTGAGTACATTTTAATTGCCTAATACAATATAATACATCAAAACAAACAAGGCCTTAACAATTAATGCTTAACTCTCTAACAAATGGAAAGTAGGGATATCAAAATTACTCATTGGTTCAAAGACCCGTTCTATTAGGGGCGGGTATAACCATATTATTTAAGTTGTGGTATGGGGCCGGCATTTTTTTTCAATACCCGATTTAATTTCGGTACGATTATGGGATTTCAAGTCCCCACCCCACCCCAGCCCGTCCCCGTACCCCGTTATATATATATATATATAATCTTTCTATTATCAGTTCGAACTGATATAAAATATATCAATTCCTTACATGTGGGCTATTGGATTTAAAAGATGCTTGACAAGTGCATGCAGCCAAGTTAAAACATTTAAATCCAATAACTCGCATGTAAAGATCTGATATATTTTATATCAATCGAATTAACAATAGAAAATATGTATATGTATATATATATATATATATTTGAAGCACGTAATTAGTATTGGAATTAACTCTAAAAAAAATTAGTACCGTGACTACTGTCTTCAAAAAACATAAATTTTCCTTCATTTTTTCCCTCCGACTAACATAATTTTCCCTCTCATTTTTTCCCATTTTTTCCCTCCATTGAAACACTACTTCATTCCAGATCATTAAATATAATATACCCCACACTATTATTTTCATATTATTCAATAATATTTATATGATCTTTATCAAAAAGTTATTAAAAAGAAAATACATTAATGGGATGAGGACGGTATGAGGCAAAAAATTGATCCCCTAATGGGGAATTCCTGTACCCGCACCGTTTATTTTAAGATGGGTATTCATCGGGGATTGTATTTTTCATACTAATTGGTATTGGGGTTGGTATTGGAAAACCAATACCCGACCTGTACCATTAACAGCCCTAATGGAAGCAATAGGTCTCCAATGAAACGATTTTTTTAATATTTTTTTTTTAGTATTACATTATTACATAAATTCCTCTTTTTATTTTTTTTTATTTTTTTGAGGACTTGAACCCTCAACCTCGTGGTACATGTGTGAAGGGTTTACCACCGAACTAACCTTATCTTGTCGAAAGATAATCAAAAGTTGAAATAACTATTTTGAATCGTAAATAGAAAAAACAAACTAACTCCTTTAGACATTAAATTGAAAAACGAAGGTCAAAATGGTCTTTTTTGGGAAAACTGCAACGCTTTATGAAAGCAAACCCTATGTTACTTTTGTAGGGCTCATTGATATGGCTTCAATAATATACTATGGGTTCAAGACAGACATCGTTTGAAAGTGTGTCCTATATCACTCTCGCCACCCACACTTTATGATTTAATGGGTAAATATGGTCTATGGATGTGGAATGCAACTCCGACAATATATAAGGGAGCGATATCTTGATAAATATCGGACTCGAACCTCTTTCATATAAGTGAAAGGGGAAATGTCCAACCACTTTACTAAAAGTGGTTGTGCATAAATCAACGGTAAGTCATATTTCCATTAAATTTAGGGTTAATTGCAATAACTTATCTTGACATTTTGCAATATCACAATCATATTGAACTTTTCCTTTAATTACAAGAAAGTACCCTTGATTAACGGTTGCCTTTTTTATGTTTGGTAAATACTAAATGACGAAAAGACCAAATTGCCCTTCCATTATTTTACAACAAACCAATAATTTTACTCATACAAGAATATGTTGATCAAACAAAAGTATCATAAAAGAAATTGAATTTATGGATTTCACTATTTTGAATCTAGATGTGGTGGTGGTGGTGGTTGTTGTGATCTGTTATAACTAATGAATTGTGTTAAAAATGGTTATGTTTACAGGAGAGGAATCTCAAATTTCTACAATGGAAAATCCAAATCTTTTACAAGTTTAGCAGAGGCATCCTCTGCTTCATCAGTAAAAGACATTGCAAAACAAGAGAATGCATGCACAAGAAGAAGAAGAAATCTTCTTGCTGTGAATCATATATGGGACAAAAACGGATGTATAACAACATTAATTACTGCATTAATGAAGATAACGACAAGAAGGGATCTTTTTACATACCTCTCGCCGAGTACACGGCAAACATAATTGACTCGGGCACATGCCGGGTGCAAGTTGAACATTCACACTCGGCTCGGATATTTAAGGAGGTATTGTTGTAGGTAAATTTTGTCCAAGTAACGTGTCAACCTGAAAAATTGGTATGGCAAAAGGATATCAACGCCACATCGATAAAATCATCCAGTCCTCCGCCCGAATGGAAACTCTACCGAACAATTGATCAACGGCACTTAGGGAGAATGACTCGGCTAAAAAAGAACCTCGCCAAAGCAAGGTTTTGGTTGGCCAAGATATCCTCCCGGCACAGATCACTTGCCCAAATCAGGACACAACACACATGATTAATGCCAAGCAACTCAAAAAGGAATCACACCAAGATACGAGGGTCAACAATCACACCCCAAGTATGAAACAATCATATCTTCTCCAAAAGGAATTAGAACTCAAATCAAGCACAATGTCAACTGCATTTACTATGAGATAAATATCAAATGAGAAAGAGATTGAGACTAACACGAAAACCCAAGCAAGAAAAATCACAATGAGATTCTACAAGTCAACTACTTGCACATCAAGTTTAGGGTAACAAAATGAATGTATAAATACAACCCATTTCTTCATTGTAAAATATAGAAAAATACGCTGAAAATAAGCATTAAGAGAGAAGTGAGCATAGCTGTGTAAACCATTTTCCTCATAGTGAATTTCATTCCTTGCTGTCACCGTCACTCACGGTTTTTTTCCCCTTCACAAGGTTTTTCCACGTAAATTTGCATCTCATTTATGCTTTCATTTTTTTTTTCTCCATTATTAACCTTGATACCTCTAATTGGTTGCTAATCTTTCACCCAACGAAAAATCACCGTCAACATAAAGTAAATAGCAAATTTGCAAACAATCCCTATTGTGATCATTAAAAAGACAATTTTATACTTATTTTGTTTATCTCACATCTATTTGTCAATGTAATTTAGGAACTTTTGAGGGTTATAAATGAAAATCCAATGTATTAGAATTAAAAATAAAAATAATTGTTTAAAATTATTATACAATCTCTTTTTTGTCACGCACTTTAAAGACTGTATTTATCATTTCACTTTCAAAAAATATATATATAAAATGGGTCTTTATTTGAAATCTATTGACTCTTTTTATAAAGAGTCAATAGAAATAAAGCAACTTCGGATTTCATTGGTGTGTGAAAAAAAAAAAAAAAAAAAAAGGAACATTTTATTGGTGGGCCCGTAGAGAACAAAATAAAAAATTTGAGAACATCTAGATCTCGTTTCCAGCGCACATCAACATGATCTAAGTATTGTTTAAAGTGAAAAACTGCTTTGTTTTTTGTAAACGTTCCTGAACGTGATCTAAGGGGCTGTTTGCTTTTTTGTCTAAAGTCTTATAAGACCTTAATTTATTAGATATATGGATAAGTCTTAAAAATTAAGATATTATGATATGTTTGTTTTTTTCATTTTAGATGACTTATTATAAATATAAAATTGATTAGGTTGTGTTAGGGTTTCTTCAAAATTGGGAATTTTTGGAAAATTGATTTTTAGTATTTTATTATGTGCGGATAAAATCATAAATGTATGAATTGTTATAAGATATTTTTGAAAATTTATTAAAAAACTCTACTGTATCACTTTTTGAATAAGATAAAAGTCAAAAAATTTTACTTTTTCTAAAAGACATATATATCTTAAAATAAGATATAAGTTGAAAAAACAAACAAACTGATTTATCTTAATTTAAGATATAAGAGGTAATAAGTCTTATTAGGAAAAAAACAAACAGCCCCTAAGTATTCATAAGAAAATTTCTCAGGCGGCCACCAAGGTATTCTTTGAAGAGGAGTGCTGCTAGTGTTGGTAAGTCATGTATATTTCACTACTTTATAGACCGAAATCTTTTAATATGAGAATATACATACATGTGAAAGTTATTGGAAAATTTTATTTTACTAGAAAAACTTCAATGATTCAATTTTTAAATGATTTTCAAATCCATTTGGCTGAGCAAATGATCTTGAAAACATTTAAATTTTGTATGTAGTCTGCCATTCATCTCTAGTTTCATAAAATTTGGTCATTTTTAGAATTGTATCCAAAGTGTTTTAGATTTTAAAAGTAGAAGTAGCCTATACATGGTTTTTTCTGTCCAATTTTTAGAAGGGATTCTGTCCAATTTTTAAATTAATGAAGTGTGAAGGTATTTCAATTAACTTCAAGGAAATTAGTGTGAAATATTTTAAGTTCTAGGAAAGGATTTATAGTTATGATCAAGCGTACGGAATTGAACAACTGTATTAGGATGCATTTGTTGATGATCTGTTGGAATATTAATGAGTGTTCAAGTAATTAATGTTTTAGATCTGATTCTTATCAAATTTCCCATCTCTTTCTTGCTTTCTTTCTAATCTTAAAACACTAATCCCAGCCACTAAAATGAGCCTGAAATAATTATTGACCAAAAAAAAATAAAAAAATCTAAAGTCTATCCTATTGTTCAACAATAATTAAGGTATATCTAGCTAGATAGAGACTTTAAACATGTTAAAGCATCTATACTCCAAGAAAGTGTTTACTAATCAGAAATGAAAATGTAAGAGAATCAAATATTTGATTTCTTAAAAATGTGAGTGTGTTTGTGTAGTGAAAGATTACGATGAAAATTCTTATTTATTGTTGTTGTTGTATGAAGTACTAATCTTGTATTCATTATTTATCCGTCTCATTTCTCAGGTCTCAAATTCAACAGAGAAACAAGAAAGCGAAGTCGGAAGTCATTATGGGGCTGCTGTCTAACAAGATTGATAGACAGAAGCTTAAGCATGGAGATCACATCTATTGTTGGCGTCAGGCCTTCATCTATGCTCATCACGGGATATACATTGGCGAAGGGAAGGTGATTCATTTCACTCAGGGACCTGCAGGCCAGGAGAACGGCAGCTTTTTCATAAGCTCGTCTCTTCCTACACCTCAATTTTCAGATGTTCCATGCCCTCAATGTGGTGATCAGAACTCAAGTTTCAGTAATGGTGTCATTCTATCTTGCATTGACTGTTTTCTTTCTGGTGGTGAACTCAACCTCTTCGAGTATGGAGTTTCATGGGCTTACTTTATTGCCAAAGTTCGTGGAGGGACATGCACAATTGCCCCTTCTGACCCACCAGGAGCCGCCCTCCATCATGCTAATTTCCTCCTCGAGAATGGCTTTGGTGACTATGATTTGTTCAAAAACAACTGTGAGGACTTTGCAATCTACTGCAAAACTGGTTTCATAGTCCCTACTCCAGGGTTGATTTTTTCTACACTTACTTTTTTCACTAACAAATTTAAAGGTGTTGCAGCCGTGGGCGGTGGTGTGTATTACTTTTATAGCAGATTGAATTCTGATATTGGAGTACGACGCGATGTAGCTAAAGTCGCGGTTGAGAGGCTTGTTCCTCCTGCTCCTCCTACTCCTGCTCTTGTTCCTCCTTCTCCTGTTCCTGTTCCTCCTGCTCCTGCTTCTGCTGCTCCTTCTCCTGTTCCTGTTCTTCCTCATGTTCTTCCTGATCTTGCTCCTGCTCCTGTTCCTGCTCCTGTTCCTGTTCCTACTATTCCTCCTGTTCTTGCTCCTGCTCCTACTCCTCCTGCTCCTGTTCCTTCTGCTCTTGCTCCTGCCCCTGCTCCTGTTAGCTAGGGTAACTGTCTTTCTCTCTCTCTTTGTTCGTCATTTTATTTTTTCTAAGATGTGAGATCTGTACTTGTTAAAAAGAGTTGATGTTTATTATACAAAAGTGTGTGTTTGTGTTTAATAAGGTACTTCAATCGATAAAGGGATTGCATGCGTGATGATGTTGTTGGCTACTTGGATACGTCAGATCCATCATCCAGCTCGATCAATGTGGATATATCTATTAGTAGAGATATTGATTGTATTGTTTGGGGTTGGTGTGTATTTATATTGAACGGGATATTGTTTTTATGATTATTGATTTCTTTTTCTTTGCTCATGAAGATGTTTGATGATATATATATTGTTCTTTGCTTCCCATTTTCATTAGGTCAATCATTTCAACATTGCAATTCAATCTTAGGTAAACTTGAATCAGAAAATGAAAATCTGATAAAACTAAAAGATTATTAGAATATGAAAAGAAAATTATAACTTTTATGTATAATTGGGAGAGGTTGGGGGTAGTAGGTTTACAAGATTCTATCTAGACATCTTGGTTATGTTGTAAGAAAAATCGCACACACAAATCTCAACACACAGATAATATGAAAGCAATAAGAAGAAAAAGAAGACACCAAAGATTTTTACGTGGTTCAGCAATTTACCTACGTCCACGGAGCGCACCGCACTCAATCCACTACTTTCAGAGTTGATTACAATCTCTCTGTCTCTCTCTCAGTCTCTCTACAATTTGCTCTCTATCTCTCTAGCAATTTTTCTCACACACATTAAGATTTACATAATGGTGGTATTTATATGGGAGCACTAGGGTTGGCCAAATCCTAATTGGGATCTATTTCCTTTTTGCTATTTCTTTATTGTGCAAGTCTTAATCAGATGCGTATTTGTGTAGGACCGCTGCCGATGTCACAGCGCTCTCGCAGCGCTTAGCACAGCGTGCTCCTCTGTGATAAAAACGCTCTCAAACCGCTGCCGAGAAAATCACAGCGCTCTTGCAGCGGACGCCTGACCGCTGCCTTGCCGCTGTCAAATGCGCAGCGCAATGCGCAGCGCTCTTCACAAAATTAGAAACGCTGCACAAGCGTTGCCAATCACACAGCGTTTCTTCAATTCTTCAATTTAATTGATTTGCTGACTTTGCAAAACTTCACCAACCTTACTTTGCATAAGAGACAAAAAACAACTTTTGCTTTTCAAATTAATTGCACAAAAGACTAATTAATTTGCTTAATTAATTTGGCCACATGCAAGTCTTCACAAAAATAATCCCAACAATCTCCCACTTGAAGACTGAAACTCAAGAGACTTTCTCCATCCTTCCTCGATGACTTAGTGGATAAATAACGGTGCGCTCATTTCCCACGTCTTCACTCTTGAAGACCCACTGAAGCTGCGCACAGCTCCAGTTTCTCAGTAGTGACTGGCTTAGTTAACATGTCGGCCGGATTCTTGCTACCTGCTATCTTCACAAGCTTTAACACGCCTTCTTCGATTAACGATCGAATGAAATGGTAGCGAAGATCTATATGTTTGGTCCTAGAATGGAACGCCGAATTCTTGGCCAAGTGTATTGCACTCTGACTGTCACTGTGCAACACATTCATCACTTGATCGAATCCTAACTCAGCTAACAAACTTTGTAACCATATCAGCTCCTTGCTTGATTCTGTTACAGCCACATACTCTGCTTCAGTTGTAGAGATTGTCACTATCTTCTGCAACTGAGACATCCAACTAATTGCGGTACCAGCCATTGTAAACACATATCCGGTGGTACTCCTTCTATGATCCACCTCCCCAGCAAAATCTGAATCCACATAACCTTCCAACTTGAGTTCGTCTCTTCTAAAGGTTAGACATCTCTCTGTCGTACCCCGCAGGTATCTTAGGATCCACTTCACAGCCTCCCAGTGAAGTTTGCCTGGATTTGACATGTAACGGCTCACAACTCCCACTGCATGGGAAATATCTGGTCTTGTGCAAGTCATGGCATACATTAGGCTTCCAATGGCTGAAGCATAAGGAACTTTAGCCATGAAGTCCTTCTCTTCTTCCGTCTTTGGACTCTGGTCCTTGGACAACCTGAAATGACTAGCCAAAGGTGTTCTTACCGATTTTGCATCACCCATGCTGAATCTCTGCAACACCTTCCGAACGTACTCTGCTTGTGAAAGCTTCAATGTACCTTCCTGTTCGTTTCTGCTAATTCTCATTCCAAGAATCTGTTTTGCTGCACCTAAATCCTTCATCTCGAACTCACTCGAGAGTTGCTTCTTCAAATTGTTAATCTCTTCTAAATCTGCACCAGCTACTAACATGTCATCAACATAAAGTAACAGAATAATAAAACTTGACTTAACCTTTTTGAAGTAACAGCAGTGGTCAGCATTGCATCTCAAATATCCATTGCCTTGCATAAACCCATCGAACTTTTTGTACCACTGTCGGGGAGCTTGTTTTAAACCATACAAGCTCTTTGTCAACCTACACACCAACTCTTCCTTGCCATCTTCTGCGAACCCTTCTGGTTGCTGCATGTATATCTCTTCCTCCAAATCTCCATGAAGAAAGGCAGTCTTCACATCTAACTGCTCAAGATATAACCCCTTTGCTGCGACAATACTTAACACTAACCGGATCGTAGTTAGTTTAACAACAGGAGAAAAAATTTCAGAGTAGTCAATACCTTCTATTTGTTGGAAGCCTTTGACCACTAGTCGTGCCTTGTATCTCTTGGAACCATCATGTTCTTCTTTGATCCGAAATACCCACTTATTCTGTAGGGCTTTCTTTCCTTCAGGCAACTTGGCTAACTCCCAAGTTTGATTTGAAATCAACGACTTCATCTCATCCTTCATTGCAAGCTCCCACTTGCTCGCATCTTCTCCTTGATATGCTTCATTATAGCACTCAGGTTCCCCTGCATCTGTCAACAGCATGTATTGCAAGTACTTCCTATTTGGCATAGGAGTTCGAGTTGATCTTCTCACTGTACTCTGAGCTTGTGTCGCTGGAACGTCTCTATGTGGGATAAGATCTGTAACCTGGAGCGGCACACCTTGTTCTTCATCTTTCTGAATAACTGGTTCCACGACCCTGTTCTTTGACACATCATTCGGCCCAAAATACTCTGGCTCTTCTAGCTTAGACACCTGTGTGTTTCTGTCTTTGTACATAACCTTTTCATTGAAGACAACATCTCTACTTCTGATCATCTTGCGATTTTGGTCATCCCACAGCTTGTAACCAAATTCATCTTCTCCATAGCCCACCAAAGTACACTTCACTGACTTGGCGTCTAGCTTATTCCTCGCATGATCACCTATATGTACATAAGAAACACACCCAAATACTTTAAGATGAGAAAGTTTTACCTCTTTCCCAGTCCAGATCTCTTCTGGTATAGCGAGGTCCAAAGGCTTTGATGGTCCTCTGTTGATCAAATATGCTGCTGTATTGACTGCCTCTGCCCAGAACTGTTTTGGTAACCCTGAATGTAACCTCATGCTTCTGGCTCTCTCAGTCAATGTTCTGTTCATCCGTTCTGCTATCCCATTCTGCTGTGGGGTTCCAGGAACCGTTCTACTGACCTTAATCCCGCTCAGATAGCAAAACCTCTTGAACTCACTGTCTTCATATTCTCCACCATTGTCTGAATGCAGCTTTTTGATCTTTAATCCTGTCTCATTCTCAACCCTAGCTTTCCATCTCTTGAAAGCATCAAACACCTCAGACTTGTGTTTCAGAAAATAAACCCATACCTTTCTGGAGTGGTCGTCAATAAATGTGACAAAATACTGTTTACCTCCGGTTGATGAGACTGAAGCTGGACCCCAAACATCGGTGTGCACTAGTTCCAGCTTCTCCTTTGCCGGTACCCTTCCGGTCTTCTTAAAGCTCACTCGCTTCTGTTTTCCCAATATGCAGCTCTCATAGAAATCAACCTCAACACTTTTCAAATCTGGCAACTTACCTTTCGAATGCAGACACTTCAGCCCCTGACTACTCATGTGCCCAAACCTCTGGTGCCACAAGTTTGGATCATCTTTACCTTCCGCCATAGCGATTGAACCACAACCATCCGTTGTAGTGTAAAGCGACCCATTCTTATTTCCTCGGGCGATTGTCATAATACCCTTCGAAATCTTCCACTTATCATCTGTGAAAGTCGTCACATAACCCTCTGACGCTAGTTGCCCAATGGAGATCAAGTTCTTCCTCAAATCCGGTATGTGCCTCACGTTATTGAGTTTCCAAACTGACCCATTCAGCTGAATCTTCACATCTCCCTTCCCGGTAATGTTGCATGCTTGATCGTCACCAAGATACACCTTACCTAAATTTCCGGAGACGTAATTCTCAAATAACTCCCTATGAGGTGTGGCATGGAAAGACGCTCCTGAATCTAGAACCCAAGATTCCGTCTTACTTTCCAACGAGCAGATGAGGCAGTCATCTGACTCCTCTGACACACAGTTCGCACTGCCCTTGCCTTTATCTTTCTTTTCAGATCTACACTCATACGAGAAGTGGCCTTTCTTACCACAGTTCCAGCACTCTACATCTTTCTTGCTTCGTTGCTGATTTCCCGAATAATTGACCTGATACCTGGATTTAGACTTACCTCTTGACTTTGATCTTCCTCGTTGATGTGTGTTCCGATTTCTGTTTCTGCTTTCTCTACCTTCCATATTCAATGCTGAAGATGTAGACGCTCCAAATCCCTCTTCACGCATCCTAATCTCTTCGGTCATGATCATGTTCACAACCTGTGAGAAATCCAATTTCTCTTTTCCGAACGAGTTGGCAATTGACTGACATGTCATCTTCCAACTTTCTGGCAATTGGGTGAGCATAAACACCGCCAAGAATTCTTCATCGAAACCCATAGACACAGAAGTTAACCCATCCTTCACTTCATTGAACTGGTTTAGATACTCTCTAAAACCCTGACCTTCCGTCATCTTTAAATTTGATAGCTTCTTGACAAGATGGACCTTCCTTACCGCAGAAGGTTGTTCATACAAGTTTGATAAAGTCTTCATCAGATCTTTGGCAGTTATCTGATCCTTTACGTTAAAAGCGACCTGCTTCGTCAAACTGAGACGAATTGCTCCCAATGCTTTCCTGTCCAGCAGTTCGAATTCCTCTTCATCCATGTTCTTTGGCATCCATTTCTTTGACCAATCTGCATCGGTCATGGTTGCCGGCTTCTCTTTTATCGGCCAGTGCAGGTCCTTCTGGTACAGATAATCCTCCATCTGCATCTTCCAGAAACTGAAATTCGTCCCATCGAATTTCTCAATCTTATGAGAATCTTTCTCAGATCCCATCCCTGCAATAAAATCGTTGACCTCGAGATAACCTAGATTTGTGTGAAAAATAACCTGCCCCAACCTAGGGCTCTGATACCAATTGTTGTAAGAAAAATCGCACACACAAATCTCAACACACAGATAATATGAAAGCAATAAGAAGAAAAAGAAGACACCAAAGATTTTTACGTGGTTCAGCAATTTGCCTACGTCCACGGAGCGCACCGCACTCAATCCACTACTTTCAGAGTTGATTACAATCTCTCTGTCTCTCTCTCAGTCTCTCTACAATTTGCTCTCTATCTCTCTAGCAATTTTTCTCACACACATTAAGATTTACATAATGGTGGTATTTATATGGGAGCACTAGGGTTGGCCAAATCCTAATTGGGATCTATTTCCTTTTTGCTCTTTCTTTATTGTGCAAGTCTTAATCAGATGCGTATTTGTGTAGGACCGCTGCCGATGTCACAGCGCTCTCGCAGCGCTTAGCACAGCGTGCTCCTCTGTGATAAAAACGCTCTCAAACCGCTGTCGAGAAAATCACAGCGCTCTTGCAGCGGACGCCTGACCGCTGCCTTGCCGCTGTCAAATGCGCAGCGCGATGCGCAGCGCTCTTCACAAAATTAGAAACGCTGCACAAGCGCTGCCAATCACACAACGTTTCTTCAATTCTTCAATTTAATTGATTTGTTGACTTTGCAAAACTTCACCAACCTTACTTTGCATAAGAGACAAAAAACAACTTTTGCTTTTCAAATTAATTGCACAAAAGACTAATTAATTTGCTTAATTAATTTGGCCACATGCAAGTCTTCACAAAAATAATCCCAACAGGTTACTGGGTGGCAAAGATACTTTACAGCTGTATCTGGACGGAGACCCCAACTTCGATGAACTTGCTTATTACATTAAATGAGTTAAATGATAAAAAGATGTGTTTGGTTAAGTTGCTAGTAGCAGCAATGTTATTGGACTGTTTTCAAGTTATAGATTTCAATCTAATGATGTATAAAATTAAATGTTTGAAAATTATAAAAAATAAAATAAAAAATAAACCAACTTTCTCATTTAACTGTCTTATGACATTGCTATTAACCGTAAGTTAACCAAACCCATAATAAAAATTCATTTTAGGGCGCATTTACTAATTGAGAATGAAATGAATCGGAATCAAAGGGAATGGAGGGAAATCGAAATTAAATTACTAAATTTAATTCCAGCATTTACTAATTTTGAAGAATTAGAAATAGAATCAAATTTGTATAAAGTTGATTACAAAAATATCCTTATATACAAAATAGAGCTATATATATATATAGAAATTTTTATAGGATAAAAACTGAAATGCTGGCAGAAAAAAATACAAACTTATGTCTTCCACGATGAAAGGTATGTTATTCTCTTATTCCTTTTTTATTTATTTATTTATTCATATATATATATATTTATATATTTATATATACATACCATGCAACGTTTGCAAGAAATCGGTATACGATAGTTCACAATTTTTATTTTTTTTGTTGCGGTTATGTTTTTATTTTTTATTTTTATATCAAACTTTTTTATTTCCCTAATAAAATCATTTATATATACATACCAAATTCAAGGTATTCGTAGTTCATTTTTATTATATATATATATATTATAACATAATTTCATATTAGATATTAATGAAAAAAAAATATGCACAGTTGTTTTATTTATTTATTTATTATTAATTTCATGTGAGGATGGTTTAGTAAAGATACATGAATTCCCCTTGTAATCAGGAAATGAAACTTGATTCTTATGGTGGGTGAGGGGAATCAAGTTCTCTTTCTTTCAGGAACTTAATTCCTGATTTATGGATGGGGTCCACGGAACTTAATTCCTCAAAACATTAGTAAACACTGTAATTTAAAATTAGGAACTTAATTCCCTTTCCTTGGATAAGATTCCTGATGAGTAAACACACCATTAAAGATAATTTGGTATGATCATGTTTTTAAGGGTTAAAAAACAATTATTATTTTTTGTGATTAGGGGCGTAGCTTAGCTGGTAGATGGACGACCTTGGAACTTGGACAAATGACTTTCAAGTCAATGGCCTGAATTCTACCGATGACAAAAAATGCCTTAAAAAATACCTAGAAAACATATTAAAAAAATTAATAAAATAGGAGGGGCTATATTTGCTTATAACCAACACCAGCAGAACTCCTCTACAAAGAATATATATATATATATATATATATAATTGTTTACTCTGTCGGCCACCGAGGTATTCTTTGTAGAGGAGTTCTGTTGGTTATATATATATATATATATATCATATTTCCAATGGATTTACAGCATGTAGTTCAAAGAATGTATGTATATTTCACTATTTTATAGACCAAAATCTTTTAATATGAGAATACACATACATGTGAAAGTTATCAATTATTATTATTATTATTATTATTTTGGAAAGAAGCTTACATGTGAAAGTTATTGGAAAATTTTATTTTACTGGAAAACTTCAAGGATTTAATTTTTAAAGGAATCTGAAAATACAATGCCGAATTTCGTAATTTATTTCTCAGAGCAAATGATCTTGAAAACATCCGAAAGTTTGTATGTAGTCTATCATTCATGTCTAGTATCATAAAATTTGGTAATTTTTAGAATGGTTTAGATTTAAAAAGTAGAAGTGGCCTATACAAGTTTTTTTTTTTTTTTTTTTTTAATTTTTCTGACAATTTTTAGATGGGATTATCTCAAATTTTTAAATCAATGAAGTGTGAAGGTATTTCAATTAAACTTCAAGAAATTGAGTGTGAGATCAAGTGTACGAAATTGAAGAACTGTATTAGTAGTATGCACTCGTTGCGATCAAAATTTAATAGCCAAAAAAAATATTTAGTTGTTTGTGACTTGTGAGTTCAAAATTTAGTCAAAGAAGTTATAACAAATCTGGAATGAAGCAAATGTGTTTATTGATTTCAATAAGTCTTTTTATGTGTCTGTCAAAATTTTGTTTTCAAGAGTCTTTAACGTGTTTCTTTTTTTCCAAGTCAAATTAATTATTTTCTAGGATTCTATTCAATCCTCTATATATATTTGTGATGTATTTGCTGATGATCTGCTAGAGTATGAATGAGAGTTCAAGTAATGTTTCAGCTCTGATTATTATCAAATTTCACAGCTCTTTCTTTCTTTCTTTCTTTCTAATCTTAAAACACACATCCTAAAACGAGCCTGAAATAATTATTGACCAAAAAAAAAAAAAAAAACTCTAAAGTCTTTCATATTGTTCGATAATAATTACAGTAATGATACACATCCCACCTAAAATCCCACATTTTTCATCCCACTACATGTGGCATGTGAGGTATCAAATGGTGAGTGGACACATGAGGTAGGTGAGATAAATCATCATTAATGTGTATCCACTCACAATTTGACACCTCACATGCCACATGTAGTGGGATAAAAAAAGTGGGATTTTAGGTGGGATGTTTAGCATTATTGTAATAATTAAGGTATATCTAGTTAGTTAGAGACTTTAAACATGCTAAAAGTATCTATACGCTCCGAGAGCGTGTTAACTATTCAGAAATGAAAATGTAAGGAAATCAAATACTCGATTTCTGAAAAATGTGAGCATGTTTGTGTAGTGAAAGATTATGATAAAAATTCTTATTTATTATGTATTCATAGGTTGATTTTCCTTCTCATTTCTCAGGTCTCAAATTCAACAGAGAAACAAGTATAACAAAACAACAGAGTTACATCAAATTCAGCAGTCATTATGTGGCTGCTGTCTAACAAGATTGATAGACAGGAACTGAAGCCTGGACTCTGGAGATCACATCTATTGTTTTTTTTTTTGAAAGGCAAACTTTATTAAAGACAGCACAAAGGCCAGAGAGATACAACAAAACAAGGGACTGAAACAGCCCAGCACAACAGAAGCTCAAACCAGAGCAACAAAACAGAGCAAAACGAGAAACAATAGCATAACAAAGCTAAGCATTAGGAATACAATCAGCACTCCACGTTAAGAAGTCCCTACCCCCTTCAGAACCTTGCTTCGCCAGCACGTCCACATAGGAGTTCGAAGCCCTGGAGCAGTATACCACACTAGCCTGACCACTGACAGTGAGATGACTCCGAATCTCGTACATAGTTTGAACATGTTTCATACTCCCAATTCCTCTACCATTAACCCAGGAGACGGCAACCTTGTAGTTGCTAACAAACTCAATGGCCTTCCCAGTAAAGCTGGATTAGACATGCATAAATTGCAAGCTTTAGCAAACGCAAGAATTTCAGTTGAAACTGCATCTTGGATCCCCACATGCTCCGAGAAAGAACATAGATGAAGGCCTGCCGCCAACAATAGATGTTGTAGGTTGAGATTGTTGTTGGTCCCCACATGCTCGGTTGAGATCGTTGTTGGTCCTCCTCCTCCTCCTCCTATCTGATCAGTTCCTCCAGCCCCATTTTTGGAATGAGTTTTTGCTGTCAACTTGATCACCATTTTGCTACCTTAGAATATAGCCTTGTGTTGCTGTAAGTCTTTATCCAGCTCATTATAACAAGAATGAAAGTGATGTGAATGTGAATTAAAAAGGCTACAAGCCTAAGTTCAAATATTATCATTCCTCCTGTGTATTCAAAGCATTTTTGGAGATTATCTCTAAAAGGTGCCTCGTATAGATTTGTGTCTCATATATAGTTTTCTATGTATTTAGGGCTCGTTTTGAAAGTGTGTCATACATCACTCTTGCCACTCACACTTATGATTTAATAGGTAAATGGGGTCTGTGGATGTGGAATGCAACTCCGACAATATATAAGGGAGGGATATCTCGATAAATGGGGAAATGTCCGACCACTTTACTAAGAGTGGTTGTGCATAAATCAATGGTAAGTCATATTTCCATTAAATTTAGGGTTAATTACAATAACTTGCCTTGATGTTTTGTAATATCACAACTATATTGAACTTTTCCTTTAATTAAAATAAAGTACCCTTGACTAACAGTCGACTGATGTTTGGTCAACACTAAATGATGAAAAGACCAAATTGCCCTTCCTTTTCTATTAATTATTATTACATTATTTTTTAAGAATATATTAAAACAAATAAAAATAAATTAAATATTATTACAAAAAATAACTTAAAAAAAAACAATCGAAAATCAAATGATTAACGATCAAAAAATCCATACGAAATATATATCATCACCATCCACCATGTTTGCCCAGAGATTGTATAAAAGATTCAATTTTGTATTTTTTTTATTTTATTTGAAGAACATCAAACCATGAATCAGTGACTTTGATTTTTTTAGAAATTGTAGCAATCCATTTTATGAGCCATCAAAAGAATGAGAACCACACTTACAAGGACTCTTTGATATTTGCAATGGAGGAGATTGAGAGCAGACGGTGGGATTAGAGGCGGCGGATGGAGGAGGAAGGGTGATGGTTGGGTGTTGCTGTGGAGGAAGGAGGGAGACTGTCGGGTGGTGCAGTGGACGAGGAGGGGAGAAACGTTTAAGTGCATGAAGTGACGACGGCGGTGGAGGAAGAGGGGTTGTGACGATCAGGTGAAGTGGCGAAGGAATAGGGAGAGGGAGACAATCAGGTGAAGTGGCGGATGAGGAAGTGAGAGAGATGATATGGGAGGTGAATGGTGCAATCTAACATATGTTCTTTAAATTTTTATTTTTTGTTCATTTATTTAAAAAAAAAAAAAGGTTTTTCTAACTTTTATTATTTTAATAATAAATACAATATATTTTGTATTACTACGAAAAGACATATTTGCCCTTCACACCAATAAGTTTATGTTAATTCTAACCCAGTCAAACGGATCAAGGGTATATTTTTATAATTTCAACAAAGGTATATTCTAATTACAACAAAAGTATTATTAGAAGTATTAAAGTATTATTTAAGGTTTGTAATATTAAATTATTGCAATTTACCCTTAAATTTATATTATTCGTTTTGTGCGATTACATCAAGGTTTGATCACCAATACGTTGGTAATGAAAGATATAGCAATTCCATAACAACATGCAGTTCAAAGAATAGATGTATATATATATATTTCACTATTTTATAGACCGAAATATTTTAATATGAGAATATAAATGTGAAAGATATTGGAAAATTTTATTTTACTATAAAACGTCAATTATATATTCAAATTTTATAGGCTTTTCAAATTTGAAAATCTCTAAATCCAACAATATGTCTGAATTTCGTGATTTATTTGGCAAAGCAAATGATCTCGAAAAATTCTGAAATATTTTATGTAGTATCAGTATGTCATTTATCTCTAGTTTCATGTTGTAAAATTTCATAATTTTTTTAGAATTGTACCTTGTCATGTCCTGTCTCGTCCTGTCCTATCCCCGTACCAAATACATCCTAAGTGACAGAAATGTAATTTTTTTTTTTGTTGACAATTTTTAAAGTGATTCTGTCCAATTTTTAAATCAACGAAGTGTGAAGATATTTCAATTAAAACTTTCAAGGAATGGAGTGTGACAAATTTTAAGTTCTAGGAAAGGATATATTAATATAACATCAATATATCAAAATAATAATAATAATAATAATAATAATTACTATGATCAAGGATTCAAGGGTAGATAGGCGGTTGAAAGAAGTGATAGTTCAGTTGTGTTCTCCTTTTGGGTGGCTGTCCTGTTTTGCGCTAGAGTTTGGGGTTTTATTGGTGTTTGTTATTTGTGCTTTTGCTTTGCTTCTTTTGGTTGGCCTGTTTGTCCTGTTTGTATCTTTTGGTTGTTTTGTTTTTGGTTTTTTGGGCTTGTGTGGCTGTTTCGGGTGTGCATCCTTGGTGGTCTGTGGGCTTGTGGTATTCTTATAGCTTTCTAGCTTTGCTTGCCTTTTTTAAATAAAATTTGCCGTTCAAAAAAAAAAAAAAAAAGGGTACATAATTGAAGAACTATTATCGGTTCTCTGAAAGGGAAAAGTGTTGGATGCAATGGGATACACATGTATATTCAGTTGTTTGTGAGTACAATATTTAGTCTAAGAAGTTAGTGAGTTAAATCAAAGAATTCTTTTTAAGTAGTCTTGAATGAAGTAAATGTGTTTATTGTTCTCAAGAGTATTCTCAAGTGTCCGTCAAAATTCTGTTATTACGTAAGGAATGTCTGGGTCTTATCCGGAAAATTCCAACCTGGGTAAGCCGGGTACCCGGCCCGGCTGAATAAGTTTGCCATCCCTGGACAATATCATAAAATACGGAAATATGCCTTCATAGCATTGAAATTGTATGTATGACTTATGAGGTGTATATTATTGGGCTAACCCCATTTGATCTAAAATAAAAAAGTTTTATTTTTTTATATTTTTTTAATGAAAATAAGCTTTATTGGGTGTTGATAATTTTGATACGTGTCGGGCAGGCCCAATAAAACCTTTTTTTGCAAGGCCCGAAAAGCACACATCTCGGCCCAATTAGATTTTGGACTATCCGAGTCCGGCCCAATGTCAAAATCACTCAAGTTTCCCTCCCTCGCAGTCAACTTTGCTCACTCCAGGAGCACCGGTGGCGACTGGTGAACCCTCTCGCTCTCTCCTTCTTCTTTTCTGATCATGGCGTCTCCTTCTCTGCTCCCGGTCAACGGTAATTTCTCCAACTCTACTTTTTTATAAGCTAGAGTGAAGTTGTTTTACTGTAGAGCGTAGTGTGTAATGTAAGGGTCTCATTTTTTTATTGGGTTTGGTTCTTGTTAGATTTCTAGGGATTATCGTTTTGCATATTATTTTGTATGTATTATTTCTTGGAAAAAAATCTTAATTTTATATGTCTCAGATAATTGTGCGTCTTGCTGCTTCTGCGGCTCAGTTTAAGATTTTCATTTGTAACTGTTCTTCTTGTTGTTTTCTATGTTTTTAGGAGATTTCGGTGAATTTCATAGCAGTGGAAGAAATGTCTCATTAGATGATAGACATATAATGGATGTCAAAGTAAGAAGTTTTAGTTCATATAATGCATGTCTATACAAGAAAAGAAAGATCTCAATGGACGGTGATTTCTCATCGTGTGAGATTTCGAGAGAGATTAGAAGTTCCTTACCGGTTTTGTCTTCGCTTGATTATTATATGGAACCTTGCTTGAAGGATTTGGCTACTCGGGAAGCTGCGGATCTAGGTTATTCCAGTCGTGTTCCCGATTTCATGGTTGGAAGGGTTGGTTATGAATACATGAGGTTTCTTGGAGAGAGAGAGAGAGAGAGAGAGAGGGAGAGAGAGTTCGGTTAATTTCATGACCCTTCAAATGGTGAATGGAAGTTCTTGGTTGACCATTTCAGCAGATTTGGGTTTAATTAAGAAGAGGATGACGATATTGTAATGGACGATGCAACACCAGTTCAAGACCCTGTTGACATGAATGGTGGTGAGGTATCTGATGATGATGAAGAAACGTATATGGATCCGGTTGGACCTTAGCTTTCTCATTCTCTTCCTGCACATCTTGGGCTTGACCCTATAAAGATGCAAGAAATGAGATAGTTGATGTTTCAGGAAGATGAGGAGATTAATAATTTCAATGGGATACCTTTGCGGCACAAACCATCATCCGGTAAAGAATGCATAAGATCTCCTTTACAGAATAGTGCTCAGAAGATGAGCCATAGATCTAGTCCACCCGTTGCATGAAAAACTCCTCTAGCTTTGCTTGAGTACCAACCTCGTAGTTTTGATTCAGACAATCATGGAATTCTGATGGCCCAACAGAATAAGGGCATGCCTTTAAACAAATTAAAAGCAGATGGTTTTCAGCTGGACCTCAAGCACAAGACACTAGTAACTGTAAGCCATTCTCGCAATATTGCAGGTTTGTTCATGGGTAGGTCATTTCGTGTAGGGTGGGGACCAAATGGCATCCTTGTTCACAGTGGTACAGCAGTTGGGAGTAGTAGTTCTCCAAATATAATATCTTCTGTAATCAATGTAGAGAAGGTTGCAATTGACAAAGTGGTCAGAGATGTCAATAACAAAGTGACAAAGGAACTTGTTAACTTTTCCTTTGATGCTCCATTAAATCTCAACAAGGAGTTGAATCATGAAACAGAAGAAGTTGGAGTCGGTTCTTTCAAACTAAAGCTTCAAAAAGTTTTTTCTAATCGCATAATGCTTCCAGAGATCTGTTGGAGCTATATAGACATTATAGAGAGTCAGCTGGATGTTCCTGGTATATATGCTTCTGCTCGTTTGGTTTTGATGCACCAAGTAATGGTCTGGGATTTGATAAAAGTTCTTTTTTCTGAAAGGGAAAACAGTGGACAATCAAAATCCGTGGGTGCTGACGGTGAGGAAGACATGATGCAGGATACGAAGGAAGGTCCTCCAGAAGTAGACCTGGGATCACTCCCTCTTATTTCGAAGAGCAGAGTTCAGCTGTTGGCTGCAAAAAAAATGTTTACCACAGGGTACAAGAGGAAGTAAGCTCCATGGATGAGTTTAATTATCTAAAACACATATTTTTACTCTTGACAGGGCGACAGCTGGATCATTCTGCGGAACTTGCCACTTCTAAAGGAGATGTGAGACTGGCTTGTCTGTTAAGTCAAGCTGGTGGATCCATGATGGGTCGTTCTGACAGCTTAATCTTTGGAAGATTAATGTGCTGGACTTCAATTTCATTGAGAAGGATAGAATTAGGCTTTATGAGTTGCTTGCAGGCAATATTCATACCTCGTCACATGATGTTACAATTGACTGGAAGAGGTTCCTAGGGTTATTGATGTGGTACCAACTTCCACAAGACACTTCATTGCCTGCTGTTTTTCGAACTTATCAGGACCTTCTTGATAACGGGAAGGCTCCACTTCCTGTCGCAATTTATATATTGACGAAGGACCTATAGATGAGGCCGTGAGTTAAAGTACAAAAGAACATTTTGACCTCTCATACCATCTTATGCTTCTTTATGCCAGTGGAGCGAGTAAATTTGGCTCTTTGAAAACCATTTTTAGTGCCTTCTCTGGCATCAACGTGGAAATCTTAGAATCAGTTGGCGCTTTCAGTTCTAATGATCTTCAAGTTCTTGATATGGAACTTATTTCCCAGCTGCTGTGTCAGGGGTAATGTCACTGGGCCATCTATGTGGTCCTTCACATGCCCCACCTGATGACTATCCGTATCTGCAGTCTACCCTCATTCGGGAAATCTTGTTCCAGTACTGTGAATCTTTGAGTTCACAAGAATCACAGCGCCAATTTATTGAGGAATTGGGTGTTCCATTGGAGTGGTTGCATGAAGCTATGGTATGTTCTTGATTCTTTCACAGATACATTTGGTTTTGTTCTGACCTTATATATATCAATCCTTTTCATTGCACCTCATTATCTTGGCCTAGCATAAATATATTTTAGGCTAATTGGCACTGATGCCCCCTGTATTATGGCTAGGGGGTTTAGTGCCGAAAAAAAAAGTATAGGGGTTACAATGCAATTTTTTGAAGAGTTCAGGGGGCATATGTGCCAATTAGCCTATATTTTATGGTATCATGTTATGTAATTTGCTGCAAGCCTGCAAATGATTGTTCGTTTCACCAGTCTCAAATTTAAGATTCTGTTATTGGCTTATAGGGGATTATTACTGAAATTGCTAGAGTTATTATAAATTTTCTGCAGGTTGAGTTATTCAGAATATCTTATTTCGACTATCTTCATGGATAGGTTTTGATTGTTTCAACATGAGCGGTTCTTAGACTCTTAATTAAAGTTCTTACTCTTTATTAGGTTTCTCTTTCAATTTGTTGAAATATATCCCCGTTGAGTGCAGGCAATTTATTATAATTACTATGGGGATCTCTCAAAGGCTCTGGAACATTTCCTGGAATGTGCAAATTGGCAAAAAGCTCACACAATTTTTGTAACTTCAGTTGCTCATACGCTGTTCTTTTCAGGTAATTTTTCATGTCAATTGCAGATTTAAATAATACGATTGTGCAATATTGAGTTTTATTATCTCATATTTATGCTATTTGCTGAGAGTTATTTAATTTGATTGTAGCATTAAATTCTGATAATAGATGAAACCGGCTATGATGTTGTGGCATATTTAAATAATGAGAATTCCTCGAACTATTCTCAAACCTTATACAACTTGGTGTACTTGTACTAGAATCTTGTGTATACTTCTAAAAATTCGGTCCCAAATAACCTTCATCCTTCACGTACAGATTGTTCTTGTATATTGGTAAAAGAAAGATATCCGAATTTTGAGTTTTATTGTAGTGTTTTATGCTTGGTCAATATGTTATATAGGATGGATGCCTTTCTTCGGATATTGTTCTTCTGACTGATTTGCCTGCTGAAATTGTTGATCTTGTTAAATTGTCTTCATTTGTAAAATGAATGAGTAGATGCACTATGATTCTGTATTCAATCTACTTCGGTTACTCTCTGATAAGTTTGTTGATTCGCATGGTTTTCTTTGTGAAACTAACGAAGCCAATCACTCGGAGGTATGTAAGATTACTACTTCTATGGAGAACCACAAGTCAGAAATTGAGAATTGGGACTTGGGAGCTGGAATTTATATTTCATTCTATTTGATAAGAAGTTCGTTGGAGGAAGATAATAATACCATGAGTGAACTGGTAAGACAACTTTTCGTATATGCTGAGGCTGTAAATCTGAATATAAAGTATGTCTTGTCCTCTGCATCATATCGATATTTATACTGGCCAATGCTGAATGAATTGGATTCACAGCTTGTTTTGTGGCTGTTATCAGTTGTAAACTTTGAACTACTGCATAAAATGATTGCACCAAGCTCAATAAAAGCCGAAACAGTTTTCATGACTTGGGCCTCACTTTCTGAATTTGGGATTGGGAGTCTCCTTACCTTTTAGTGGATGTTTGGAATTGTGATATCTAAATTGTAGCAGTTGGCCATGCACTTTTCTTCTTCTTTTCCTTGTCGGACTAGCATTTCTAAAATCTCATTAAGGAGTGAAACAAACTGTTTTAGGTGTTGGGATGTAACTCGATGAACACAAATGTTGGTATAATAGATTAAAGCTTATTAACTAGCAGAACATGTTGCTTGGCTCAATGCTGGTGTAATGAAATTTTGAGCTACCTTTAAACATGTAGAAATGTAGAATAGGCTTGGACAGTAAGGATGCCATTTTTCATGGGGACATGTGGTTTATGATGATTGTTCAATAAGAAAGATAGCGAAACTATTAGGCTATCCCGCTAAATTGTGAATACATTCAATGTTGATTGTCGTCATTACATGTCCTTTTTATGTCACTGGAAGTCTAAGAAAGTATTATTGTCTCTTGCGGGATTCTCTTGAGATCAAAAATGATGCTTGTAAGGATTTCTTGAGTCGTTTGAACGACTCTTTGGCAGTTTGGGGTGGTAGATTACCTGTTGAGGCAAGGTTTATCTGTTAATCCCTTGGCTTACACGATAAACTCTCTTTTTATTTCGAACTAATAAAGTTCAGCTGTCGATATAGCCCTTGCTTTCCTGATGCATTAATTTAAAATAATAATATCATCAATGCTTCCGTTGTGTTATTGTTGCATATATGTTCGCACTTTTAGCTGACAATTTAACTCGTACACTTCTTACAATTGCAGAGTAGCATATTCAAAGATGGCAGAGGAGATCTGTGATTTACTTCTGTCTGATATAAGTGAGGGTCCAAGTAGAGAAGCTCAGCTAAATTGCTTCGACACCGTCTTCAGCACTCCAATTCCTAAAGATCTTCGCTCAATTCATTTGCAAGATGTAAAGGTGGCACCGGTCCGGTTCGGTTCCGGTTTCGGTTCCGAACCGCCGGTTTCGGTTTGGGAGGGACCCAAAACCGAAACCGAAACCGAAACCGAAACCGGAAAAACCGGTTTGTAACTTGTTTGGAACCGCCGGTTTGGCGGTTCCGGTTCCGGTTTCGGTTTCAAAACCGGCGGTTTTGGTACGGTTTGGGCGGTTTTTCAAAAAAAAAAAAAAAAAATTTATTTATTATTTTTTTTTTTTTATAAACCGGCGGTTTAACCGCCGGTTTTGGACGGTTTGGAGGAATCCCAAACCGAAACCGGAACCGGAACCACCGGTTTCCCGGGTTTCCAACCGGTTTCCAAACCGGCGGTTCTGGTTCCGGTTTGGCCAATCCGGTTCCGGTTAAACCGCGGACAAAACCGACGGTTTAACCAAACCGTGGTCAGCTCTAGCAAGATGCAGTCTCACTTTTTACATGTTATCTTTCTGAGATTGCTTCCTAGTTTATTTTTTATTTTATTTTATTTTTTTTAACCTTGTGTGCCGTGTTGGATTCAGATTTCAGATCCGGTTCAATCGTTTTTGACTAACAGTATGACTAATTTGATTGATTTTCAATTATATAAGAACCAAATTGATGAAATTTTAATTAAGGAGTAAAAAAGTAACGTTTCCCAATTAGATTGTGACCAAATTATAAATACCCCTTATTATTATTATTATTATTATTATTATATCGATGGTAATATATTAATGATAAGATAACAAAAAATTAAAATAATAATTTTTAATCAATTATTAATTGGTAACACATTAATTATTGTAATATATTCTTTTTCTAAATATATAAAATTCACTCGTAATTTTTTTTTATAAATGGTAATAAATAGCTGCTAGGGGCGTAGCTTAGAATCCTATCAATGCAAAAGCTTCAAAAAAATACATAGTGTAAACAGGTGGATAGATAGATACCGTCAAAAATAAAAATAAATAGATAGTAATAAATAAATATTTTTAAAATAATACAAAAATAACACCACTACTATTTGCATCTCCATTAACCTCTTCACCAACATTTCTCTCTGTATTTTTTTTTTTGAATACACTTCAGTACAAGTAATTCTAGAATCATCAGATTTGTTCTACACATCAGTACAGTTTTCCACACTTTTCTGAACAGCAACAACAATGTCTTTCTTGCTGAACAGCAACAACAATGTCTTTCTTGATTCCTTTAACAATGTCTTTCTTGATTTCTTGATCCTGGTCTATTTTTATTGTTTTTAGTCATTTCTTGTTGATCATGGACTGCTCTGTTAATTGGGTTTGATTAGGAAATGAAATTGTATAACAATGTTAACTAATTTTTATAGGGAATCCAAATGAAGCTCTGCAGATTCTAGTTGAAACAAATTTACTGATTTTTTTTTTTTTTAAACGGCAAACTTTATTCAAGAAGCAAAACAGAATAAACTACACAGCCACCAGTCCAAGGCACAATGCAAAGCACAACACAGGTAGCAAGCAAAGGAACAACAGCAGAAAGCAGAGAAACCACACCAAACGAAAGCAACCAGAAAAGAAAACAGACAGCCACAACAACCCAGAACCAAAACATAGCAAAAACAGCATAAACAAACACAGAAAAAACCAGTGCCCATCAGACTAAACAACCCTCCACACAATGACTTCCCCATCCGTTAAAGAAGAGGAGCCACTCTTAGCTAAGCTGTCAGCATCAGAATTTGCATCTCTGGAAATATGATGAACCGAAATATTCTTCATAAGACGCAAACATGAACGAATATCATAGATAACATAAACGAGGTTTAAATTTCTGAAATCTTCGTTAGTCACCCCAACTTATTCTAGTTGAACCAATGAAATGCAATCACTATCAGTGCTTATAGTAACCCAATTGCACACAACATACTACTATTATGATCTCAATATCAATCAATACAAATCAAATTGCATCATGAATAAATTCATAGTTTACTATTTTCAATTTCTATCCTAGTCCTTCTCATGTTAAAAGAAGAGAAGTTATCAGAATTGTAAGAAAGTAACTTAATTAAAATTTATGTATCTTTTGACCCAATTCCACAGACATGAGCAATAAGAAAGAAATCAAGAATGATAAAAACCAAATTCGTACAGATTAAAGATATTGTAACTGAACCTGTACAGTAGTCGAACCCTAATACTAATAATTAATGATCAAAACTCGAAAGGGTTTTGATCAAAGTTACATACGTAACCATCATATTGGTTAAGTGGCTTGTAATTGAAGCTGAAAACCTGTGTGACACTCTGCAAGTTAGGGTGAAGCACCACCATGTTCCATTGAGAATAATTTCTCATCACGTTCAGATTTGTCACTGTGATCTTCACTCTCCAGTACTCTTTGTAGCTTTGCTTCACATGCCAATGAACCCTTATCGGACAAATATGCTCCGAACAGATAACAGCTGCTTGTGGTGGTTCCTCATTTGGATCATGCTTTTGTTGCAACAAAGAAGGTGTTTTTAGAGAGCATACATACCAAAAATTATCATGTGATAATCAGTGAAAAAAAATCAGTCAGGTCGTTCCTGACCAGAGGAAGACCCTAAGAGAAATAAAAAGGGTTCAATTTTACGCAATTTGCAGTGGGATCATCTTGACACTGGCAGGAACATCTAGGGCAGGGAATAATTGTATCATTGTAGAATGCAGACAATGAAACGCAGAACTTTGGATTTTGTCACATTCCATGTCCCTACGAAAAAACAAATTAAGATTTAGATAATTAGACAGTGTTGGTGTAAGAAATAATGGAAATGTTAATCATGTGGTAATTAAGGTTGCTTTCTAAGAGCTTGTGTCTATCAACGGCCTTTATCTCTCGAAAACCTGCTTGGAGGGACCTCAAATGAATCCTCACAGGTATAACCTGGAACACCAAGACTGAAATTTACCGGCATCTGGAAACCTGTGTAACTTATGACACCACCAACATTCATCTGGAAAGTTGAAGCAGACTTGGAACGATCCTGTGACATGGAAGTTAGAACACGACCCTTGCAACAATTCTTGGTCTGTTGATTGTAAGGGGCTCCGGGCAAAAGATCAACAATGACAGGCCTCTTTTTGCAGCAATGAGGGAGAGGGACTGTTGCTTGGAAGGCAGAGCAGTTGCCTTGCTCCGTGGCCTCGGCAGTCGGCACCCACCATGCTCCATATTACTTCCTCTACTGACCATACCCAACTCACTCTCCAACCAGGCTCATCGACATGTCTGTATCTTTGGAAGTTGGATATAGACACTGTAAACTAAAATCAAACCACTTTGTTTTAGATTCTACATGATCGAGTAGAATGTAGAAGACAACAAATCAACCACTTGTTGAATGTCTGAATCAAAATGCAAGGTTACATAAGATGAAAAAGGACTTGAAACAGAGGATGAGTTGAGTAGGACAGAAAACTCTAGTACTGACATCTTAGAACTGCTGGAAAAAATAGAGGATGGATGGTTGTACTTCAATGCCACTATAAATAAAATGTACACACAAATGGTATGCAAGAATCACCGTTTACATTTTTGCATCAATTGGACTGTTAGAAGCTGTAATTTTTTAATTTTTGTTTTTCTGTTTGCTAAATTAATTTGAGATTCCTGGCTGAATTGGTGGAAATATGATCTTTTTTATCAAGTGACCATGCTTTTTGTGGTTGCAAACTTGCTTGATTAGGCTTTTTTGTAGCAAAAATTTTCATAAAAAAATTCCGATAATAATCAAAGTGAAATTTGGTTGTAAATATGTTAAGCTAAGATTTTCAATGCAATAGTTTAAGAATCCAGTGATTGTTATAAAATTCACGTTTCCTGTTTCAGGTATTGTCATTGTTTTACTTCTTCCTTCAGAAGAGTTTACACGGTTTATGTTCCTTGATTTATAGTTGAATGGTGGAGATTCTAGTACGCTGGTTGTGTTTCATGCATTACTATTTGTGTTATCTATATTGAATTTTCTAGTCTATTTTCACATTTTATGATGAAATAATATTCTTGTGATTAATTCAAACAGCATGCTTTGATCCAGAATTGTTAAGGTCATCCTTTGCATAAAATCTTAATTAAACTTTTTCCTTTCAAATTCGTGACTGTTAATAAATTTTTTAAAATAAAGCTAAATATATAAGTAAATCTAACTGCAAATAAAATTAAACAAAATAAAAGAACACATAACTTCCACCTCATCGTGTTGGCTCAAATAAAATATAAAACATAGAATTTCTACTAATTGCAATCTAGAATAAACAAGAGTTTTCTTTTCGTCGAAGAGAAGATGAATGTTATCCTGACAGTTCATTTTTTCAATTCATTTGCTATGTTTTATTGCCATTCTTCATTCAATTCATTAAAATTCTAGATAGGAAACAGCAATCATAGAGCAAGTAAGAAGCCACAGACCACATATAACAATGCAAAACTTTGAGAAGCCACAGACCACTAATCATAGATCATGACATATTCACACAGGCTTCTCATTAAAAAAACCATCAAATCCTATGCTCCATTCCTTCTATACATATCCTAACATCAAATAAATTCAAGAAAGAAAAAAAAATTGCAACTCCAAATAAATTCTCATGGGGAATGTGATTTCTAATATTGAATTTGTTTGTTAACATTTGCAAATTAAGTTAATTGATAACTTCATCCATAAACAATAAAGCAATTAGTAAAATATGCTAACATATAATAACATCAATTTGCACACAAACTTCTATAGAAAAACTCCCCCAACTCAACCTCCTTCTAGTTATTTATTTACTCTTTTTTGGGCCTGATCTCAATCCCTTGGATAAGAAGACAATCCTTACAACAAGTTTTAATAGTCATTGACAATTCACCCTCTACATCACCCCCATTGAAAAATTCACCCAATTCACTTTCCAACCACCCATCTGCTCTCTTTTTCGGGAAGAAGCCATCATCGTCTTCGTCTAGATGCACCCGATGAAGATAAATGGTTCGATTTTGGCCATTCTTACTTGCTTCCAACCACCCATCTTCTCTCTTTTTCATGATGAAGTCATCATCGTCTTCGTCTAGGTGTACCCAATGAAGATAAATAGATCGATTTTGGCCATTATTACTCCCAGCAAGTCCAACAACGACTTCTGCTGGGTTATCATCTACGCGAGATATAAGATTTTCAGCGAACACAAGGTAAGCTACGTAAGTTGTAATCGAGGATAGAAGTGAAGTACTAATCTTGCCACCAAATACAAACGGGATCACGTCAAAACGTACTAACACCTCAGGGAACCTTTTTTTTTAATGAGTAAGAAATCAATATTACTATAACAAGGTGGAAAAAATACAACAACTATAAGAGGTTAAATAATTAGGGAAGAAAACATACCTGCAATCGGGTATGCCGAAATAATGATTGGCCTGGGCTATGGAATAAAATTCCCACATATAATGATAATCAGAACCAACAATATAGAGTTCCTTAGGCGATATCATGTAACATTTCTTCCCACTTGGGAGGTCAAACCAAAAGCTCTGTTCAATACATCAATTAAAAACAATCAGTAGCAAACAAACAACACTCAATCAATTTACAAATACGAAATCCGAAATTCACCAAATATCAATCACATAACATACAAACACAAAACCCTAAAAAATTGAAATTACCAATCTGCCATTGTGAATGAGATTGTGACTGGTGAGGAGGTTGTAGAGCCCCTTCTTCGACAAACTGAAAATGGTAGACAGGTATTCAGGACCCAAGAAGCAGTCCCAAACGACGTCGGAATCGGCGGCGGATCTGAATGTGGTTGACACACAAGCCAAGCGGCAGGCATCGCGAGGGGTGGTGAAGGAGATCACGGCCGCTATACAACCCTCTGGTAACGCTAGCATCCCAGTCATCTCCACCAAAGCAGAGAAGGAATGGACAGGTTGGGACTTTTTTTTTATTTTTTATTTTTGATAAACAAACAACTACAAGAAAGCCACACCAGCAACACAAGAAAACTAAGCAACGTTTAAAACATAAATAATCCCGGCAAACATCTTGCCAAAACTGATCCCTTTTCGAAAATAAGGCTGCCGAAGCCGAGTCATGGGCCAACATGCTGAGACTTTTGATGATGGATTCCATCTTTCTCGGCGATAGAGAGATTAGAGATACATATATAAAATTTAGGGTTTGGCTAATATTCAGAAACATTAACAATATGGTTTTCAATCTAATGGTTAAAATAAATGAGGAATTTAAAAAATAAAAATAAAAATAGATAAGAACTCTTTTTTTTTTAAAAAAAAAAAGGAAGATAAGATCTCTCTTGTAATCAGCCAGTGTTGTTAATGTTTCTGTATTGTAGTTAAAGTCTAAAATGTTATATATCACATAGAGAAAAATATATAAAATCAAGTTTATATTAATATATGTTAGTGTTATAGTCAAGGAGGGTCGGTATTGCACTATGGTCTTTGGTTTTAACACCGCAAGTCTGTATACACCCCCTTTCAAATTAAAAATAAAAAATAAAAAATAAAACAATGTAGGATTTTTTTTTTTAAGGAAAATTTACCCAATTATTTTTCTTTCTATTTTTATCCTTTTAGTTTAGTTTTGTTTTCGGTTTTTTAGAATGTATTAAATATGCATTAAATACACAATTATTATTTCCAAAAATAAATGTTTTTGAATTTTAATTGTTCTTATAAATAGTAATAAATAAATACTTTTCAAAACAAATTAAAATATCAATTGTAATACCAAATTAATGGTATGTAATTCTTTTATTAAGGAATTAATGGTAAATTTTAAAGATACTAGTGTGCCAACCCGTGCATTAACTTTGTTAAAAAAATTATTTAAAATGAGTTGTTTACTTAAAAAAAATGCATAACCTATTCCATTATTGATTTATTTGACATACAGTACAGAAGAAATTTAAATTTAAATATTGTGTATTATTTTTTGTTGTTGTTGAAATATTACAATAATTCGGCATTTTTAGAGGATGAGGAGAGACTCTAACCCGCAACATTGTAGTGTAGGTGTGAGAAGCATACCACCCATCTTGTCATATTGTGTACTATTTATAATATATGATATGATAGGAACATTCAAGGGAATATCTCACATATGTGGCAAAGCATCTCAATGCACACGCAGAGCATGGGAAAAACATCTCACATACACAGTGATATCTGATCACTCGTGTAAAGCGATTATCTCACATACACGTTGATATTTGATCAGACGTGTGGAGTAATTTCATATAATCTTACATACATGTCGATATCTGATCGAACGTACAGAATAATCTCACATACACGTGCAGAGTAGCCCCAAAGGCTAATAATTTGAATATAATCTCACATACACTTCGATATTTGATCGAACGTGCAGAGTAACCTCACATACATGTGCAGAGCAGCCCTAAAGGCTAATAATCTGAATTTGATACTGTTGGGGAGAGTACTTAATTATCTAATATCTTAAAGTCTGATTAGTCTTTTAAAAACTCTTTTAGCTTTCTTAATATACATATATAATTCTTTCTAAATACTTTTCTTTTCTTTTCTGAAAATCTCATAAAACACTAAAATCTAGAAATTTGGAAAACTTTATGAAAATCTTGTAATCTTTGGATTACTGGAAATCTATCGGAAAATCTATAAATCTAACAGAAAATCAGACAATCTAGAAATCTGTCTGAAAAACTGGGAATCTGGAAATCAATCTGGAAATCTAAAAATTTAAATGGAAATCTATCTGAACATACGTGAACTATTCTTCTTTCTAAATCTTACATATTTCTTAAAAACATATATCATCTGAAAATCTGTTTCTAAATAAATGAATAAATCATTTATTTCTAATATTCTTCTAAATAATTTAATCTAACATATAATTCTAAAATAAATAACTTTTAATAAAAAGTATCTACTCATAGAACTCATGTACTCAAATCTGTTCTGGGACTAGATCCCGTCTAGACTCATCGCTTTCTGGATCCATCCTGAATATATATCACCAGCTGCATCTGATTTCTTTTCTAATCTCATATTCTACCTATATCTCTCTCTATATTTCTCGCACGTCTCATGCGTTTTTCTTTTCTTTCTTTTTTCTTTCTCTAAATTCTCTGTTTTTGTCTTCTTTTTTTTTTTTTTTTTTTTTTTGTCTCTTGCCGAATCTCCTTTTATTTCTCACATTTCTCTTTTCTTTTTATTCTATATTATTTTATATTAGTATTTTTCCACTAATCACACATGCACTTCAGCACTTGCCACCTCTCGTTACACTTTCCACCTCCCTTCTTCATCCACTGCCACTTGGCAGCTGGTTTATTAATTAATTAATAATTGGGTTCTTTTAGGAGAGCTTTGGAGGATTTTGAGGAGGAGCGGTTGGAGGATTTCTCCTTCATTTGGCAAGGGATTTGCCCCCACAAGGTGGAGGTCTTTACGTGGCAGCTCTTAAGAGGTAGAATCATGGTGAGACAGGTGATGTCCAGCTTTGGTTTTAATCCAGCAAATTTGGTGGAGTGTCCTTTGTGCAAGTCTGAAGTTGAGTCTATTGATCACCTTTTCCTTCACTGTCAGTGGACTTCTGAGGTTTGGACCAGATGTATGGCGTGGTGGGGGGTGTTTTGGTGCGTGAATGGTTCGTTGATGGAGTGGGCTCGGGGTTGGGCTGGTTTGTGTCCGAATTCCAGCCAAGGAAGAGCTTGGAAAATTCTCTTCTTTGCTACTGTCTGGATGGTTTGGGAGACAAGGAATCAAGTTGTTTTCAAAGGTGCAGATCAGGTGGTTCCTCAGGCGGTGGATTTGATTAAGTTTCGTGTGGCTTGGTGGTTTAAGTTTCATGGGAAGGGAACTACGGATTCGATCACCTCTCTTCTCTTAAATATTAGTGAGCGTTGCTATGTCTCAAAGCCTGCGAGGAATGTGGTGAAGGAAGCCTGGATCCCTCCCTCGTTTGGTGCTTATAAATTTAATGTTGACGGATCGGCTAGAGGTTCTCCAGGGCACGCTGGCATCAGTGGCGTTTTGAGGGATTGTTATGGTAGGGTCCTCGGTTCCTTTTCCAGGTATATTGGGATTTCAGATGCTAATTCGGCTGAGATTGCCTCTATTCATCAAGCTTGTGTGCTCTGCTCTGATTCCTCGACTTTGGTGGGTAAAGATATTTCCATTATCAGCGACTCAAAAACTGCTGTGACCTGGGTTAACGGTTCGGGTATTGGCAGCATTAAGCATTTTAATCTGATTTTTGATATTCGTGAAATGCTGAGTTCGATGGGCCAATTGGTGGTTTGCTTCAATCCTAGATCTTCCAACAGCTTTGCCGATTCGCTGGCTAAGAAAGGCTCGGGCATGGAGGGGGATGTGATCTTGTGGGATGTTCATTAATCTGTTTTTGCTTTTTCTTTTTGTGTTTTGGCTGTTTTTTTGGGGTTGTTTTTCTGGGGCTTTTTTCTGTCTCTGTTTTGGCTCTGTTTCCGTTTGAGCCTTGGGTTGTTTTTGTGCGGCTAAGCCCTCTGGCCTTGTGTGGGCGGTTTCGGTTTTTATAAAGCTCTCTTGTTCAAAAAAAAAAATTAATTAATTAATAAAAAAAAAATTATAACTCTGGTGGTATAAACTTATTTAACTGGGTCTTGGATTGTGTGTTTGGGCTTGAATTCCAGGCTTGGGAAAATTTCTGGAACTGGACCTTACATTAGGTCCTACTCTTGAGATCTTAATACATTTCCAATCTCCTAAAGCTAGCCTCAACAATAAAATTCTTATTAAAACCTAACCTGTCTACAATTTTAGTAGCCTTTACTCCACTGATTCTTGGTTCCAGCAAAGCTAATTACCAATTTAATTATCAATTTTTTCTTGATTAATCAATATTCAATAATCACCCAAATTCACAACAAAATAAATCAAGTGTAAAGTGTGGAAATTAAAGAACACTTGATTTTTACGTGGAAACCTTCAATAAGGAAAAACCATGAGCTATTATGCTAGCCACACACGGTCACCGAAATCCACTATATGAATAAAATGTTACGCCCTCAAGTGATACATGGACTCTCACTCAAGTGAAATCCACTATATTAAAGATGAACATGTCATTAAAAAAATTGTGTTTTAGACGGAAGTATTGGAGACCAAAATTTAAGTTGATTGTCTATCAAGTCTATTTTTATGCCACATAGGAAGCAAGTCTCTTGACATTATTGTCATATCAACAATTATTAGTATGCAAGTCACTTTTATATTAGAGATGCTCTTATAATAGCTATCATTATCTCTGCATCGTTTCTTTAGTCGATTAGATTTTTTCTTTAAATGTTAATTATAAAGTAAATAGCAAATTTGTAAACAATCCCTATTGTGATCATTAAAAAGTCAAATTTACCCTTATTTTGTTTATCTCACATCTATTTGTTAATGTTATTTAAGAACTTTTGGGGGTCATAAATGAAAATCCAGTGTTATAATTAAAAGCAAAAACAAATTTTTGAAATTACTGTACAATCCCTTCTTTATTACTATTATTAAAACTTGTCTATTAAGTAATTTTACACACTTTAAAAGCCATATTTATCATTTCACTTTCAAAGAAATTATAATTGCACTATATTGAAATTTATTCGCTCTTTTTATAAAGAATCAATAGAAATAAAGCAATTAAGGATTTTATTGGTCTGTGAAAAAAAATGGTTAATATTAAAGACCTCCCCTCACCTTTAAATTATTATTGGATATCTTGATAAAAATACTTTTATTTTAGAAATACCCCTGTGGACTAACAGACAATGTGGTTCAAATGATTGAGTTTTGATGTTAAAAAGTCTAAATATCCATATTTAAGCTTCAATTGTATGAATCTAACATTATACCCTCTCATTTTACCAAACAAAAATATTATTTGTTAGTCTACAAGGGTTGTTAAAATAAAAGTATTTTTATTTAGATATTCAATAATAATTGAAATGTGAGAGGATGTTTTTAATATTAAAAAAAAAGGAACATTTTATTGGTGGGCCCGTAGAGAACAAAAGCAAATATTTGATAACATCTTTCCAGCACACCAGTATTCCAGCGCCTTTAAAGTGAAAAACTGACTTTATTTTTTGGAAACGTTCCCGAAAGTGTTCCAAGTGTTCATAAGAAAATCAGTCAACTATATATATTCTTTTTTCATATATATATATATATATATATTGTTTTTTTTGTTTTCTCAGGCGGCCATGTATATTTCACTATTTTATAGACCCAAATCTTTTAATATGAGAATATACATACATGTGAAAGTTATTGGAAATTTTTATTTTACTGGAAAAACTTCAAAGATTCAATTTTTAAAGGATTTTCAAATCTATTTGGCAGAGCAAAAGATCTTGAAAACATCTTAAAATTTGTATGTAGTCTGACATTCATGTCTAGTTTCATAAAATTTGGTAATTTTTAGATTTGTATCCAAAGTGTTTTAGATTTTAAAAGTAGAAGTGGCCTATACATGTTTTTTTTTTGACAATTTTTTGAAGTGATTTTGTCCAATTTTTAAATCAATGAAGTGTGAAAGTATTTCAATTAAACTCGGAGGAATTGAGTGTGACATATTTTAAGTTCTAGGAAATGTACGAAATTGAAGAACTGTATTAGTAGTTCACTGAAAGGGAAAAATCTTGATGCAGTGGAATGCACTCCTTGTGATCAAAATTTAATAGCCAAAAAGAGTATTTAGTTGTTTGTTAGTTCAAAAATAATTATTGACAAAAATAAAACTCTAAAGTCTGTCCTATTGTTCAACAATAATTAAGGTATATCTAGGTATTTAGAGACTTTAAACATGTTAAAGCATCTATGCACTTAGAGTGTGAAAATGTAAAGGAATCAAATACTTGATTTCTAAAAAATGTGAGTGTGTTTATGTAGTGAAAGATTACGATGAAAATTATTATTTCTTCTTGTTGGTGCTACTGCTGCTGCTGTTGTTGTTGTATGAAGTACTTAGGGATGAGCATCGGAGAATGGGGATGGATATAGGTCCCCCCATCCCCATCCCCACTTCCGAAACCTTCCCCACCCCCACCCCCCATTTCCCCATTTGGGGAAAATGGGGATGGAGGAGTTTTGGGGGGAGGTCCCCCCTCACCATCCTCAATTCCATAAATTTGTGGGGAAAATAGAGAAATGGGGATGAGGAGGGGTCTGACCCCTCCCCATTTTTATTTGGAGACAAAAATCATCCCCACCACCCCACCCCCATCTCCCCAATTTTCCCCAAAAATTCTCCCCCAAATGGGATGGGGATGTGGGGATAAATGCTCATACCTCGAACTAATCATGTTTTCATTGTTTTTCTTTCTCATTTCTCAGGTCTCAAGTTCAACAGAGAAACAAGAAAGCGAGGACATTATGGGGCTGCTGTCTAACAATATTGATAGACAGGAGCTGAATCCTGGAGATCACATCTATTGTTGGCGGCAGGCCTTCATCCATGCTCATCACGGGATATACATTGGCGACGGGAAGGTTATTCATTTCATCATAGGCTCGTCTCTTCCTGCTCTTCAATATTCGGTTGTTCCATGCCCTCAATGTGGTGATCGTTACTCAAGTTTCAATAATGGTGTCATTCTATCTTGCATTGATTGTTTTCTTTCTGGTGGTGAACTCAAACTCTTCGAATATGGAGTCTCACGGGCTTACTTTCTTGCCAATGTTCGTGGAGGGACATGTACACTTGCCACTTCTGACCCACCAGAAGACGTCCTCCATCGAGCCAATATACTCCTTGAGTATGGCTTTGGTGACTTTGATTTGTTCAAGAACAACTGTGAGGACTTTGCAATCTACTGCAAAACTGGTTTGCTAGTCATAAACCCTAGCAGTACCAAAGGTGGCCTGAGTGGCCAGGCTGCTTCTTCACTTGGTTTGTTTACCAAATTTAACGGTGTGGCAGCCGTGGGCAGTGGTGTATATTACTGTTATAGCAAATTGAATTCCGATATTGGAGTACGAAATGATGTAGTTAAAGTCGCAGTTGAGAGGCTTGTTCCTCCTGTTCCTGTTCCTGTTCCTATTCCTATTCTTGTTCTTGTTCTTGTTCCTATTCATGTTCCTGTTCCTTTTCCTGTTCCTGGTCCTTTTCCTTTTCCTCCTGCTCTTGCTAGCTACGGTAACTATCTCTTTCGCCTGCTCCTACTCCTCCTCATGTTTCTCCTGCTCCTGCTCCTGTTAGCTACGGTAACTATCTCTTTCTCTCTTTCTCTGTTCGTCTTTTATTTTTCTTTAAGATGTGAGATCTGTGAAAAGATGAGAGAAATATTGAATTTGCTTGAATAATTGTTATTGATACTGAATCGTACATTTATACAAGAAGGAAACTGACTACTCCTATAAGGTAGCAGCTATGTGCTGTCTAACTAAAAGATAGGCAATACAATAGGAAAGTAAATATACAGCAAATAGGAAAGATAAATATATACATATTTATTTACTAACACTCCCCCTCAAGTTGGAGAGTGGATATCTTGAACTCCCAACTTGTGAACCATAGGAACAAAAAACTCTTTCCCCAAAGGTTTAGTCAAGACATCTGCTAGCTGATGTGCAGAGTTAACAAATCTTGTAGTCACTGAACCATCTTGAATCTTGTCTCTAATGTAATGGCAATCCATTTCAATATGTCTAGTTCGCTCATGAAAAACCGGATTGGCTGCAATGTGAAGGGCAGACTTGTTATCACAATATAGCACAGCAGGTTCATGATGTGAAAGTCCCAAATCCTTCAACAAACATCGGAGCCATGTTAACTCACAGCAGGCTCCAGTCATTGCTCGGTATTCGGCCTCAGCAGAAGAAAGTGAAACTGTTTTCTGACGTTTCGACCTCCAAGATATCAATGAAGATCCGAGAAAGACACAATAACCCGTAGTAGATCTCCTAGTGAGTGGGCAACCTGCCCAATCTGAATCACAGTAAGCTCTCAACTTGAAATCACTGTGGGAAGAGAAAAACGGACCTTTTCCAGGAGCACCTTTTAGATATCGGACGACACGAAGAGCTGCCTCCATATGAAGTTTTCGAGGTTGATGCATGAATCTACTCAGGACATGTACAGCATATGTTATATCCGGTCTTGAAACAGTCAAGTAAATTAATCTGCCGACTAATCTTCTATACTGACTAGGATCTTTAAGCAAGTCACTCTTATCTGATAATTTCAAGTCTCGTTCCATAGGAGTATTAATAGGAGCTGCACCTAATAATCCTGTATCCTCAATGATTTCTAATGCATACTTACGTTGAGAAATAAAGATTCCGTTCTTAGAATTGGAGACCTCTATTCCAAGAAAGTACTTCAAATTACCAAGATCTTTGAGATGAAAATGACTATGTAAAAACTTTTTAGTTGCAGCAATGCTAACAGGATCATTCCCAGTAATCAAAATATCATCAACATATATCAAGAGAGCAGTAAAAAACTTGGGGTGAACAGAGAATAATCAGCCCGAGATTGTTCATAACCAGCGGAGCAAATGGCCTCTGAGAATTTGGCGAACCATTGGCGAGATGCCTGTTTCAAACCGTACAATGACTTATGAAGGCGACACACCAAGTTATCCTCCCCCTGTCGCCGAAGCCCTGGCGGCGGAGACATGTATATTTCTTCAGCTAAATCGCCATGAAGAAAGGCATTATGGACGTCCATCTGGTGAATTGTCCAGCCACTTGCGGCAGCCAAGGCAATTAGACAGCGAACAGAGATTATTTTTGCAGTGGGAGAAAATGTGTCCTGATAATCAATACCCTCCAACTGAGTGAAGCCTTTGGCGACCAAACGAGCTTTATACCTCTTGACAGAACCATCGGAACGGTGCTTGATTTTAAACACCCATCTGCAGCCAATAGGAGTTTTCCCGGCCGGAAGTGGAACAAGAGACCAAGTGTTGTTGGCCTGGAGAGCCTGTAACTCGGAATGCATAGCCTCCTGCCAATGAGGGTGAGAGGCAGCCTCGGAATAGGAACTAGGTTCCGTGACCCCATTGATCTGAGCAACAAAACAGCGATGTGCAGGTGTATATCGATGATATGAAACAAAATTGGACAAAGGATATCTCGTACCTTTGGTCGGACCAGGCAGCAAGGAGGACGATTGGTTGGAGGAGACGGTGGAGCAGACGTAATCACGGAGCTTGGCTGGTGGATCAGCGTGTCGGCTGGAGCGACGAAGAGGAGCTGTGTCGGGTGGAAGGTTGGGATCAGGACCTGTTTCGGGTGGAAGGCTGGGATCGGGAGCTGTTTCGGGTGTAGGAGAAACCGGAACTGGTGACGCCGACGGAGAAGGACAGACTGGAGCAGAATGTGGGTTGGTAGGGGAAATAGGCGAGGTCGGTTGTGGAGGAGCTGTGGTTGGACATGTGTGTGGATGAGTGATGTCTGGAATGGGATCATAAGGGATGTCATGGGCAACAAGAGGTGTTGGACCAGAAGATGTATTTGGGCTAAGAGTAGATGAAGGCTGGACAGCTGCATAAGGAAATACATTCTCATGGAATTTGACATCGCGGCTAGTGAAAACTTTTTTTGTTGATAAATCAAATAATTTGTTAGCTTTGTGACCAATAGGATAGCCAATAAAAATCGAGGGTACGGAATGATAATCAAATTTGTGAGAAGTATGGACATTAGTTGCATATGCTAAACAACCAAAGACACATAAATGAGAAAAAAGAAGGTGGTTTGGAATATAGAAGTTCGAAAGGGGTTTTGTACGAGAGAAGTGGAGACGGAAGTCTATTGATTATGTGGACAGCAGTAAGGGCACAATCCCCCCAAAAATGGGTAGGGAGTCGAGCTTGAAATTTCAAAGCCCGAGCCACCTGCAAAATATGACGATGTTTGCGTTCTACGACCCCATTTTGTTGAGGCGTATAAACACAAGAATGTTGGAAAATGACACCATTATCATGAAAAAAAGAACGAAGGGAGATAAATTCCCCACCATTGTCACTTCGAAAAACCTTAATGTGAGACTCAAATTGTGTTTGAATTTGAGTTTGAACATAAGTAAAAAAACGTTTTAAAAGTGATTGTGCTTCATTTTTGTGTCGCATTAAGAAAATCCATGTGAAACGAGTATAATCATCAACAATAGTAAGAAAATAATAAGCACCAGAAAGAGAAGGATGTCGATAACGACCCCAAATATCACAATGAATTAATTCAAAAGGTTTTACAGACGAGACCACACTAGAACTAAAAGGTAAACAACTCTGCTTAGCCAAAGGACATATAGGGCAAGCATTATTAGACTGGACGGAAAAATTCAAAAAGTTCTTCGCAATTAGACTCAAACGGGGAGGTGATACATGACCTAAACGGTTATGCCAGAGATCAGTGGATGAGATGGCGAGGTTGCAGGTTGGTCGATGTGTGGGAGGTGAAGAGTTGGACACGGAATTCTTTGTTGCTAATGCCACCAAATAGTATAGTCCGTCACGTTGTTTACCCAAACCAATCATCCTCCTCGTAGCCAGATCCTGCAAAACACACCAATAAGGGAAAAATGTTATTGAACAATTCAGACCTCTTGTTAGTCGACTGACTGACATCAAATCAACTTTGAATGTAGGCACACATAGCACATCATTCAAATAGTAAACGGAATTTAGAGGCAAGGAACCCTTTGCAACAATATTAGCACTTTCTCCGCTAGGCAATAGTACAGGAGGTAACAAGCAATTTTTATCTGTGCAGAAAAATAATTTTGATGAAGTAGTAATATGATCTGTCGCCCCGCTATCAATGATCCAATTGCGGGAAACGACGTTGGACAAACCTAGCTTGGTCACGGTATTTGCCTGGGAGCTAGATCCACCATTTTTGTTGTCAAGAAGTGACAAAAGTTGCTGCAGTTGGGTCTCTGAAATACCAACAGCGGGACTGCTGTCTTCTTTAGAAGGAGCCTCGGAAACAAGATTTGCAGAAGGTCTGTGAGTGCTGTTCGAATATTTTTGGCCTGAATTATACTTGGCTCTCGGGTGGCCCGCTGGATAGCCATGTAAGGCATAACAAGTTTGGACCCAATGCCCTAATTCTCCACAATGAGTACAAAGAGGGCGTCCTCTCCCAGCTCCTGGACGTTTCTTGTCTTGGCGTCCTCCACTGAAATTTTCTGGTGATTGTTCCTGTGATCTGAAGTCATGTGAACCATATGAACGGTTGAACAATCTTGTACCTGCTGATGGGGTGAATTTGTTGTTGCTTCGAACGGCCATAGCTGCACTACCACCGGAATCACCTGCAATGTGTGTCGAACTCAACAGGCGTTGTTTTTCTTCTTGGGAAACAGAGGAGTATGCTTGGCGAACCGAAGGAAGGGGGTTTATCAGGAGGATTTGGCCACGCACACCACTGTAAGAATCATTCAAACCCATTAAAAATTGCATCAATTTTTGTTGATCTTGTTGTGCCCCATGTACTGTATCGCTGTAGGAACTTAGTTCATCCCAAAGACCTTTCAATTTTGTGTAATAGGCAGAGACGGACAGTTGTTCTTGTCGAAGATAAGCAATATCTCGCTGAATTTCGAAGATGCGAGGAGCGTTGCTTTGAGAGAATCGCTCACGAAGATCTTCCCAAACTTCATTCGCGGAAGAGTAATATATAACACTGTCTGAAATTTCCGGACTAAGAGTGTTGACGATCCAAGAATGAACCATATCATTACATCGAGACCAAGCCGCATAATTTTCAGGATCTGTTATTTTTGAAGGTGCACTGATTGAACCATTGACGAAACCTAGTTTGTTTTTGGAGTTTAAGGCCAGAGTGATAGGAGTATTTCCTTGCTTGGTTAGTTGAGGCTGCCAGGTGCTGCACGCACAAGACCACAAGACCAAGTCACCAGTGTTCACAAGACCAAGTCACCAGTGTTATGTTTCTTTTGTTATGTTTCTTTTGATTTAGTCAATTGAATAATTCATTGTTTATTTTATAGTGGCTGAAATATCTCTCCACTAAGCATGATTTCCTAGTATTTGGCGATTCTCAGTTGTAACCAATTTTAGGCCTATTTAAGGTCTCGTTTACATTGAATAAAATCATCCAGAAATTAAACAAACACTTTCCAACCTCTGTTGTTCTCTTCCCCAAATTCTTCTTACCAAGTGGTATCAAAGCCATTCCGATTCATGGATACACGTTCGAAATCAAATGCCGAGTTTCGAACCGAAGTCAATGACGTCTTAGCCCGTCACGAAACCAGCTTTGACGAAACGAAACAAGACATGCATGAGATGAAACATGACTTGAACGAGATGAAACAAAATTTTTCCCAGGTCACTTCGACCTTGCAAGGAGTCATGGCTGAACTACAAGCACTTCGACTCAGCCGTCAAGACCCTCCAATGGAAAGAGAACTCAATCCATTCGATAAAGGAGAAGTGTCAGGTAGCAGTCCTAACCTCCACATGCGCTCTCATCTTGACAGAAATCAGAGTGCTTTTGATAGGATTCAGAGTCACACGGTGGATAGAACTCAAAATCATACTCAACTGAAATTGAATTTTCCAACCTATGGTGGTGAAGATCCAACCGGATGGATATTTAAAGCGGAGCAATATTTTGAGTTCAAGGGTATCGCAGCTGCTCAGCAAGTGCAGTTGGCGTCGTTCCATTTAGAAAAGGGAGCCTTACAATGGTATCGCTGGTTCACGAAGGATCGAGCTCCATTGCATTGGGGGGAATTCACCAAAGCTATTCTAAACCGTTTTGGGCCAACTGACTACGAGGATCCGGCAGAAGCCTTGTCTAGGCTCAAACAAACTACCACCGTTACGGCTTACCAAGAAGTCTTCGAACGGCTCTCACATAAGGTAGATGGCTTACCTGAAAATTTTTTGGTGGGATGTTTTATTGCAGGGTTGAAGGACGATATTCGGATTGATGTTCGGGTTAAACAACCCAAGACACTTTCAGAAACAATCAGTGTTGCCCACCTATTTGAGGAAAGAAATATGCTGCAGCGAAGATCAGGTACTCATTTCCGTCCAGCAGTACCAAACTACCATATCAAGACACATCCAAGCTCAACAGTGGGACTCCTTGGGCCGACACCGTCACCACCTGCGAACCAAATCGCAGGAACCAAATTCCAAGGTCCTGTCCGCCGCATCACTAATCAAGAAGCAAGAGAAAGACGTGAGAGGGGTCTATGTTTCTATTGTGATGAGAAATTCACACCCGGCCATCGATGCACTCGGCCACAATTATTTATGATGGAAGACTTGCAAAATGAAGAGGGAACTGCCGACGTGGACATGGATATTGAGACATCGTTGGAGGAAGCCATACCTGAAATTTCATTCCACGCCTTGGCCGGAACAAACCATCCTCAAACATTCCGAGTCACTGGCAGAATAGGAAACAAGGACTTGACGGTATTAATTGATAGTGGAAGCACCCACAACTTCATTGATCAAACCGTGGTGACGAAATTGGGATTACAGGTAATACGTGATAAGACTTTTCAGGTTACCGTGGGGAACAAGGAAACTATAGAGTGTACAGGGAGATGTATGGGGTTAACGCTCAATATTCAAGGCTTGACAGTGCGAGCCGATTTTTATGTCCTTCCCGTGGCTGCTTGCCAAGCTGTCTTGGGGGTGCAGTGGCTACAAACTTTGGGACCAATCCAGACGGATTACCGGAAGCTGAGCATGTCATTCACACAAGCTGGCCACACACATACTTTGCAAGGGTTATGCAATACCGAAATGGCACCTATGAGCAATAAAGAATTAGCCCACTTATCAGGTAGTGGATTTTTTCTACACATGATAACTTCAATTCCTCCACAGGTAACTCCAAATGATAAAATACCCGTAGACCTTCTTGCAATTTTGTCAAAATTTTCTAGCATCTTTGAAGAGCCTAGCCAGATACCGCCGATGCGCAACCATGATCATAGGATACCTCTACTTCCGGACCAACCGCCTGTGAGTACCAGACCTTATAGGTATCCCCATTACCAAAAAAATAAGATTGAAAGGTTAGTCCGCGAATTCCTCAAATCCGGAATCATCCGCCCGAGCCATAGTCCATTCTCCTCACCGGTCTTGTTAATAAAAAAATCAGACGGGTCTTGGCGTTTTTGTGTGGATTACCGTGCCTTAAATGACATTACGGTGAAGGACAAGTTTCCGATACCCGTGATTGATGAATTACTTGATGAGTTACACGGAGCTAAATATTTTTCGAAATTGGATTTGCGGTCCGGATATCACCAAATTCGCGTACAAGATGAGGACATCCACAAAACTGCCTTTCGAACTTATGAAGGTCACTACGAGTTCCTAGTAATGCCGTTTGGATTGACAAACGCCCCGACAACCTTTCAGAACCTCATGAATGACATATTTCGTCCATTTTTAAGAAGGTTTATTTTAGTTTTTTTTTATGATATCTTGATTTATAGCAGGTCATGGCATGATCATTTGCAGCACATTCAACAGGCTCTACAACTGTTAGTGGACCATCAACTATTTGTCAAACGTTCCAAGTGCCAATTTGGTGTTCTCTTGGTGGATTACCTTGGCCACCGTATTTCTCAGGAAGGGGTTGCGGTTGACCCAAACAAAATCCAATCTGTACAGAATTGGCCAGTGCCTAAATCCGCAAAAGCGGTGCGTGGATTCCTTGTTCTTGCGGGGTACTACCGGAAATTTGTCCGCAATTTTGGTGAAATAGCAGCTCTGCTAACTCAACTTTTGACAAAAGATGGATTTAAGTGGACACCAGAAACACAGACAGCCTTCGAAAAATTGAAGTTGGCTCTCGTTTCTCCACCAGTCTTGCGCCTACCAGATTTCTCTCAACAATTCGTCGTCGAATGCGACGCGAGCGGGACAGGATTAGGTGCCATTCTGACACAAGAGAATCGACCTATCGCATATTTCAGCGAGGCTTTAAAAGGTACGGCTAAATCCTTATCTACTTACGATAAAGAAATGTTGGCAGTAGTGAAGGCCGTACGTAAGTGGCGACCGTATCTTTTGGGGCAGCCGTTTATCATCAGGACGGATCACAAGAGTTTGAAATACCTACTTGAGCAGCGAATAACAACCCCTTCTCAGGCTCGTTGGCTGCCCAAAATTATGGGGTACGACTACTCGATTCAATATAAGCGAGGAAAAGAGAATCAAGGTGCCGATGCTCTTTCACGAATCACCACTTTTCAATTTTTTGCCTTGACTCTACCTGTGGCAGATTGGTTACAAACCTTGCAGCAGGAGGTGGCAACTGACCCTTACTATCAAACCTTACTCCAGCCGAGTGGCCATAAATTTGTTAAAAAAAATGGCATTTGGTGGCAAAAGGACAAAATACACTTTAGTCCAAAGTCTTCATTGTTGCCAGCAATTTTGACAGAGGCACATTCTTCCCCTGCCGGTGGACACTTTGGTTTCCTCAAGACACTTAGCCGTGTGTCTTCCAGCTTCATTTGGCCAGGAGTTCGTACTGCGGTGAAAGATTTTATTCGTGGTTGTGATGTGTGTCAAAGGTGTAAATATGAGACCCTCAAACCAGCGGGGTTGCTCCAGCCTCTTCCGATTCCACAACGCATTTGGACTGAAATCTCTATGGATTTTGTCGAAGGTTTGCCTTCTTCGCAGGGACATGATGTGGTGATGGTGGTAGTGGATAGACTGTCCAAGTATGCCCATTTTGTTCCCTTGAAACATCCTTACACAGCTGTGACAGTGGCGAAAGCATTCATAAGTCATATTGTGCGTTTACATGGAATGCCACTTTCGATTGTCAGCGATCGGGATCGAATCTTCCTAAGTTCTTTTTGGAAATCTCTTTTCAAATTACATGGTACGTCTCTTTGTTTCAGCTCAAGTTACCACCCGCAGTCGGATGGACAAACCGAAGTCGTTAATCGCATCCTCGAGCAATATTTACGTTGCTATACCTGTGATCAACCGAAGAAGTGGATGGAATGGCTGCCTTGGGCAGAATACGGGTACAATACGGCAATCCATTCATCCACCAAAATATCACCTTTTGAGGCCGTATATGGAATTCCTCCTCCTTCAATGCTGTCCTATATTCCGGGAACGACCAAGGTCCACGCAGTAGATGATCTCTTGCGGACCAGAGAAACCATCCTTCGGGAACTCAAGCATAATTTGGTCGCAGCTCAAGTCCGCATGAAGAATATTTCAGACCAGCACCGCCGAGATGTTTCATTCGAGGTTGGTGATTTTGTGTATTTGCGGTTACAGCCGTACCGACAAAAATCAGTAGCTTTTAGGAGTTCCTTAAAGTTGGCCCCACGATTCTTCGGACCCTTCAAAGTTCTTGCTCGAATTGGGTTAGTAGCATATAAACTGGAATTACCAGCTGGTTCGCAAATTCATAATGTGTTTCACGTCAGTATGCTTAAAAAGAAATGGGGGCCTATGACTGAAGAAGCTAATGTTTCTAATCTTCCTCCTGTAACTGCAGAAGCAACAGTTTTGCCTGAGCCTGAATTAGTCTTAGATCGCCGTGTTATTCAGAAGGGAAAGTATCGCCCAAAGACTGAGATTTTGGTCCAGTGGAAGGGGACTCCTTTGGAAGATGCGTCTTGGGAAAATCTATGGCGTTTCTCGAAGACCTATCCGAATTTTGACCTTGAGGACAAGGTCGTTATAAGAGGGGAGGAATGATAGGAGTATTTCCTTGCTTGGTTAGTTGAGGCTGCCAGGTGCTGCACGCACAAGACCACAAGACCAAGTCACCAGTGTTCACAAGACCAAGTCACCAGTGTTATGTTTCTTTTGTTATGTTTCTTTTGATTTAGTCAATTGAATAATTCATTGTTTATTTTATAGTGGCTGAAATATCTCTCCACTAAGCATGATTTCCTAGTATTTGGCGATTCTCAGTTGTAACCAATTTTAGGCCTATTTAAGGTCTCGTTTACATTGAATAAAATCATCCAGAAATTAAACAAACACTTTCCAACCTTTGTTGTTCTCTTTTCTACTTCTCTTCCCCAAATTCTTCTTACCACAGAGTCATAGCCCTTTTCCAAGTGGGATAGTTGTCTCCATTCAAAGGTTTGGAAATCAAAACCAAACCTGGATGATCTGAATGATGAGTGAAATAGGGGTTTGAAATATTCGGTCTTGAAGAATCTGCATTAGGGTCGACAATTTCTTTGCCAGGAACAGAAGGTGTTGGTGGTAATCCATCATTGGCCATGATCGGCTAAGAGAGAGAGAGAGATGCTACACGTGGGATTCAAAGTGCAGCGATGAACCAGGATCTCAGTCCTGCTCTGATACCATGAAAAGATGAGAGAAATATTGAATTTGCTTGAATAATTGTTATTGATACTGAATCGTACATTTATACAAGAAGGAAACTGACTACTCCTATAAGGTAGCAGCTATGTGCTGTCTAACTAAAAGATAGGCAATACAATAGGAAAGTAAATATACAGCAAATAGGAAAGATAAATATATACAGATTTATTTACTAACAATCTGGACTTGTTAAAAGAGTTGATGTGTGTGTGTTTGTGTTTGTTCAGGTACTTCAATCGATCAAGGGATTGCATACGTGCTGATGCTGGTGGCTCTATTCAATCAATTAAGGGATTGCATACGTCAAATCCATCATCCAGCTCGGGCAATGTGGATATATTTAGTAGCGGTGATACTGATTGTTGTGTTTGGGGTTGGTGTGTATTTATATTGAATGGGATATTGCTTTTATGCTTATCGAAAAAAACGACCGAAAACCTCACACAAAACAAATAATTAAAACAGCAAACCAACTAAATCAACAACCAAAGAGCTCAATTGAACAACAAAACACACAAATTGAGAAATCCAACCAAGAAAGATGCAAACCTAAAACCAAGCAGATGCTTCAACTACTATGACTGCGAAGATTCAAAATTTTTTATTGAAATCTAGTAATCAGAAGAAAAAAACTCGAATTCAAATCGTTAATCAATCCAAAATAGACTCATATAAAAGTAAAATATACAAAAAAAAATTTGGGAGAAAAAAAAACAGAACATCCAATATACAAGGAAACAAACCCATAAATTATTTGTACCAAAACAAAATTTTAGCAGAATTCTAACTTGTAGTGAGAGACTTTGAGAAAATGAGTGTTCTCTTGTTTTTGTCTGTTGGTAGGAATGACCTATGATATCTATTTTTGTTATATCTATTTTCTGATAGCTATCGTTATCTCTACACCGTTCCTTTAGTCGATTAGATTTTTTCTTTAAATGTTAATTATAAAGTAAATGGCAAATTTCCAATCGGTCTCTATTATGATCATTAAAAAGACAATTTTATCCTTATTTGTTTAGCTCACATCTATTTGTCAATGTCATTTAGGAACTTTTGAGGTTCATATATGAAAATCCATTTTGTTAGTATTTAAAATAAAAATAATTTTTTTTTAAATTACTATACAATCCTTTTTTTTATTTTTTTTACTATTATTAAAACATGTTTATTAAGTAATTTTACACTCTTTAAAGGCTGTATTTATCGTTTCACTTAAATATATATATATATATATATATTCACTTCTTTTGTAAAGAGTCAATAGAAATAAAGCAACTTCGGATTCCATTGGTGTGTGTGAAAAAAAAGGAACATTTTATTTGTGGGCTTGTAGAGAACAAAAACAAAAATTTGAGAACATCTTTCCAGCGCCTTTAACGTGAAAAACTGACTTTATTTTTGGAAACGTTTCCGAACGTGTTCTAAGTGTTCATAAGAAAATCAGTCAACTATATATATATATATATATATTCTTTTTTTCTTTTGTTTTCTCAGGCGGCCACCAAGGTATTCTTTGAAGAGGAGTTCTGTTAGTGTTGGTAAGTCATGTATATTTCACTATTTTATAGACCGAAATATTTTAATATGAGAATATACATACATGTGAAAGTTATTGGAAAATTTTATTTTACTGGAAAAACTTCAATGATTCAATTTTTAAAGGATTTTTAAATCTATTTGGCAGAGCAAATGATCTTGAAAACATCTTAAATTTTGTATGTAGTCTGCCATTCATGTCTAGTTTCATAAAATTTGGTCATTTTTAGAATTGTATCCAAAGCGTTTTAGATCTTAAATACATGGTTTTTTTTTTTTTTTTGGGTCAATTTTTAGAAGGGGTTCTGTCCAATTTTTAAATCAATGAAGTGAAGGTATTTCAATTAAACTTCAAGGAATTGAGTGTGACATATTTTAAGTTCTAGGAAAGGATTTGTAACTATGATCAAGTGTACAAACTTCAAGGATGCGGTGGAATGCATTCGTTGCGATCAAAGTATTTAGTTGTTTGTGAGTTCAAAATTTAGTCAAAGAAGAAGTCATACCTAATAGTCTGGAATGAAGTAATTGTGTTTATTGATTTCAAGAAGTCTTTTTATGTGTGTCACAATTTTGTTTTCAACAGTCGTTAATGTGTTTCTATTTTCTAGTCTATCCCGTTGGGGGGTAGGCCGGGTTTGAAGAGCTTTTGGAATCCGTTAATAGATAAAATTGAGAAAAGGTTGGCTAATTGGAAGAGAAAACTGTTATCCAAAGGTGGTAGGTTAATCTTTATCAAATCGGTGCTTGCTAGCATCCCTACGTACTACCTCTCGGTTTTCAAAATGCCGGTGGGAGTGGCTCAAAAGATTGAAAAGCTTTAGAGGAATTTTTTGTGGGGGGATGGGGATACCGAAAAAAAGATGCATGCTGTTAATTGGCAGGAGGTTTGTAGGAGCAAGGCTGCCGGGGGTCTAGGAGTTGGGAATATGCTGGATAAAAATAGAGCTTTGCTCACTAAATGGATTTGGAGGTTTGGGCGTGATGAGAAGGCTTTACGGAGACGTGTTATTTGCTCTATTTACAGGATTAAAGACAGTGCGCTTTTTTGGGATTGGAATTCAAAAGAGAAAGGTTCTTTCTTTGTCAAGTCCATAGGTGGTCTGCTCACTCCAGGTTTGGCTACTGAAAAAGTAATTAAAGAAAATTTTAGAGTGGTGTTAGGCAGAGGAAACAGAGCAAATTTCTGGAATGATCTTGGTGTTGATGGCACCCCGCTGAAGTTGGCCTTTCCTCGTTGTTTCACTCTTGCAAATTCGAAGGATGGCCAGGTTCAGGATTACGGTTTTTGGGTTAATGGGAGATGGCAATGGAGAATTGACTATAGACGGCCTCTTTTCGATTGGGAAAAAGACCAGGAAAAGTGCTTGTTGGCGTGTTTGGATTGCTTCAAAATTCATAATTTCATTTCGGACCAGATTGCGTGGTCTTGTAACTCCTCAGGTTTGTTTTCGGTTGGGTCTTTCAGGAGAAGATTGGAGGAGATTTCGGTGGTTAAAATGGATAATCCTATTGGGTTATGGCAAGGTTATAGCCCTGTTAAGATTGAAATTTTTTCCTGGCAGCTGTGGAAAGGCAGAGTCCCGGTTTTGGAGGTGCTTCAGAGACATGGTGTGAGGGTAGGAGATGACTCAAGATGCTCATTATGCAAAGAAAAAGAGGAGACGATAGACCACCTGTTTTTACACTGTTGCTGGGCGAATTTCCTGTGGACTAAAAGTATGGCTTGGTGGAATGTCAATTTTTGTTTTAATGGAAATATTCAAGGTTGGTTCGATGGTTGGAAGGGTCTTTGCCCAAATGCCAAGTCTTCTAGAGCTTGGTGTTCTCTTTTCATGGCGATTGTGTGGACGATATGGGAGGGCAGAAACAAGTTGATTTTTGAAGGAAAGGAGACTAGCAGAGAGGAGGCTGCCGACCTGGTAAGATTTAGGATTGCTTGGTGGTTCAAGCATCTTGGAAGAGGCTCTAACGACACGGTGGACAGTTTGTACCGTAACATTCAAGACCTATGTGTGGAAACGAAGAGGAAGAATCATAGCAGAATTATGGATTGGATCCCTCCCTCCAGGGGATATTACAGCTTCAACGTGGATGGCTCTTCGAAAGGGAAGCCAGGGCCTGCTGGAATAGGAGGAGTTTTAAGAGATTCAAATGGTAAGGTGTTGTGTTTGTTCTCGGCTTTTTTGGGGATTTTAGACTCAAACGTTGCGGAGCTTTGGGCCATTAAGAAGGCTGTGGAGATGTGTATTTCTAATCCTAATTTATGGGACAAAGAGATCAAAGTGGTTAGTGATTCCAAAGTGGCGGTCTCTTGGGTTAATGCGAAAGATTTTGGGAATATTGATCATGTTAATTTCATTTATGAGATTAGAAGTGCTATGGAGGATCATAAAGGTCTGAAGGTTGTTTTTGGCTCAAGAGTTTTCAATTCGTTCGCGGACAGTTTGGCGAAGATGGGTTCTAATGAGAGGGGGGACTTTGTTGAGTGGAGTGAGTTTTAGCTGCTGTCTTTTTTCTTTTCTTTCTTTTCGGCTGGGGGGTTTCTTGTGCCTGTTTTGGGCTGGTTTCCTGTTTTTTTTTTTTTCGTTTTGCTGTTCGTGCTGGTGCTCTGTCCTGGAGCCTGTGTTTTCTTGTTGTTTCGGCGTGGCCGGCTTTTTGGCCTTTCTAATAAATTGCCTTTTCAAAATAAAAAAATCCTCTATATATATTTGTGATGTATTTGTTGATGTATTTCCTAATCAGAAATGAAAATGTAAAGAAATCAAATACTTGATTTCTGAAAAATATGAGCGTATTTGTGTAGTGAAAGATTTTGATGAAAATTCTTATTTGTTTTTGTTGTTGTTGTTGTTGAATGAAGTACTAATCATGTTTTCATTGTTTTTCTTTCTCATTTCTCAGGTCTCAAATTCAACAGAGCACAAGAAAGTGAAGACAATATTATGGGGCTGCTGTTTAACAAGATTGATAGACAGGAGCTGAAGCCTGGAGATCACATCTATTGTTGGCTGCGGCAGGCATTCATCTATGCTCATCATGGGATATACGTTGGCGATGGGAAGGTTATTCATTTCACTCAAGGACCTGCAGGCCAGGAGAACGGCAGCATTATCATAAGCTCGTGTCTTTAGGCTTTTAGCTTTTTTAATTCTCTATTAAGATTGTAAAATGTGAGGAAATTTCTTTCATGCATGTGGTAATTTTGAGCTGTGCACGTCGAATGACAGGTTGGTTGATAGTAACATTCAAATTGTGAGCGATTCAATGGTGGCGGTGTCTTGGGCCAATAGCATAGAGGACTTCAGGAACCTCACTCATCTTCAAACTATTTACGATATCAGAGGTCATCTTCAAATCATGAAAGGTTTGACCATTGTGTTCAATCCTAGGACTTCAAATGAAGAGGCGGATAGCTTGGCTAAACCTAGTTTGAATGGCATTGCGGACAGATTAGAATGGAGTGTGTCCTGATGTGGTCTTTCTGTTGTGGCCATGCCTCTGTTTTTTGGGGTTTGTCTGCTGGGGGCTGTTTCTCTGTTTTCCCTTTTCCTTGTGTTGTTTCGGTTTTTTGAGTTTGTCTCTCCTGTGTGGCTGTTGCTGTCGCTGTTTGTTGTTTGTTTTCTTTTTGCTTTTGCTTCTTGTCTTCTTGAAGCCTGTTGATTGTGGTTCTTGCCTTCTTGGCTTTTTCATTAATAAAGTTCGTTATTGCTGTTCAAAAAAAAAATAGTTGCATGTTAATTAATTGATAAATATTTGGAAAATTACGAGACTCCTTTTAGAGATCGACGAGAAATGCTTCAATAATATGCCTGAACGTATATACCCAACCCACTTACATTGTTTCATATCATATTGCATGCATATATCATGTTATTAATTATTTATATCACATCACATGATTTGATTGAGTTGAATGTACATTTAAGCATTTCTTGAGACAATACGATGTACAAAAATGTTTTGGATACACAAGAGGAATAATAATTCTCTAATGTTTTGAATATCTTTCCTATTCACATCACTTTCATTCGTGTTATATATAAAGAGATAAAGACTTGCAGCAACACAAGGCTATAATTCTAAGGTAGGAAAAATGGTGATTAAGTTGACATCAGTAACTGAATCTCAGACTGGTGATGAGCTAGAATATCAAAAACTCAACAAGTCTCTCAATCGTGGTGGCCGAGATTGCAAGTGAAGTAACAAACCAACAATTGCTCCTCTGGCAGCTGCCTGACCACTCTGGCCAACTCTGGTGCTAGGGATCACTAGCAAAGTCCTCACAGTTGTTCTTGAAGACATTGTAGACTCCAAAGCCTTTCTTAAGTTGGTAATATATTAGTGCGATGGAGGACGTCTCTTGGTGGGTCGGAAGTGGCAAGAGTACGTACAAGTCCCTCCTTGAACTTTAGCAAGAAAGTAAACATGCGAGACTCCATACTCGAAGAGGTTCAGCTGATAACCGGCCGAAATGAAACAGTCAATGCAAGATAGATTGAGTGTATATTTGGTATGGTTTTTGAAAGGTTCAAAAACGTTTTTTTTAATGCTAGAAGCTATTTTGAAGTTTTTTTAGTTGTTTGGCAAAACACAAAACAATTTTTTTTAATATATGAATTATCTCAATTACCCTTTAAAAAAGTCATTTTATGTATACTTGGAGAAGCCCAAAATTTGGGCTTTTCCAAAAAGCTTTTTTTTTTAGTTTTTTTAAAACATATGAATTGTCTCAACTACCCTTTATAAATTTTAGATATTTCACCATAACTCTATCGTTATAAATACATTGTAAACATTTTTTTTTTTTTTTTTGTAATTCACTCAACTAAAAGCTATTTCTAAAAATACATTTTCAACACATTTTGTAATTTCTACTCATTAGAAGCTCTACTCTAAAAAAATCTACTCTAAAGCTTTACTCGAAAAGCTATATCAAACACACTCTAACACTATTGAGTCTAGAGTTGTAACCACACCAAGGACGCGTGCGGAATATATATTTGATATTCTGATGCATGAAAAGAAAAGAGTTGGGAAATGATGAGGAAAACATTGAAAATATAATTAGTACTGTTTACAACAACAACAAAAAGAAGTTCTTGTACCAAAACAAAATTTTAGTAGAATTCTTTTTTTGAAAGATAAAATTTATTGAGAGCCAAAAGGCACGAACCAACAGAAACAGAGAAACACAACCAGCCTAGCACCAGGCCAGCAGCAGCAAACAAACAGGAGCAGGCGAAACAAACCACCCCAAAAACAACAAAAACCACCCCAAAAACAGCCAAAGCAACCCAAAACAACCCAAACAACGCAAACGACAAGAAACACAAAAACACAAAGCGAGCCCAGCCACAAGGCAGCAACACAAAAACCAGCAAAAACCTGACAGGAAACACAAATTTTAGTAGAATTCTAACCTGTAGTGAGAGACTTTGAGCAAACGAGCTCTCTGGTTTTTGTCTGAAGGTGGAAATAATGACCTCTGATATCTATCTTCTGATAGCTATCGTTATCGCTACAAGATAAAAGGGCTATTGGAACATTTTTTTTTTTCCGTCACAATAGCCCAAAATTTGTCCATAGAGACTTATTGGGACGAAAAAAATTCGTCCCAAAATACGTCGCTTTAGGTGGGTCGCAATAAGTCTATTAGGACGAAAATTCAAATTCGTCCCTAAAGAGTACCAATGGGGACGAAACACAATTTTTTTAAAAAAAATAATAATTTAGGGTTGGAAATAAGCTATGGGGATGAAATTTGGTCCCCTTTGATAATCTATAGGGACGAAAAATATTATATTGGGACGAAATGATGAAAATAAATTTAACTCTATCCACCTACCCTACACCACATAACACCCAACCCAACACCTCCTGCTATTGTCAAATTTGAGAATCGAATCAATGACCAACGACTTGAACTAATCGGTGCCACTAACCACTAGGAGACAGGTTCAACTTTATTAACAATTACACAATATTTATATATAATATATATAAGTTGTTAAATTTTCATTGATTATTTTATATCAAAATTTGTTGGAACAATTAAAAAAAAAAACAAACAAACAAACAAACAAACAAACCTTGTTTGAAAAATTTAAACTCATTCCACTAATTAAAAAATTTTTAAATGTTTATTAGAGAATTTAATAAAATTATTTTTAAATCATATACAGTCAAGTTAGGGGTTTATCGGAGCCTAATGACTTCAATTGTTATAAGCACGATTTAGAATAAAACTATCACTATAGGACTCGAATTCTTATCACAAATGAGAAGGGGAAATGTACAACCACTCTCCTAAAAGTGGTTGTGCATTATAATATTTAAGGTCACGACGTATTTAAGATTGTTATTTATCTTGATAGAGAATCACTTTGGAAGAACAAAATAATTCATATTCCTTCATTTTCTAATTTATATGGCAATTTAATTATTAAGTTGTTTCTTAGGAAAAACTTCAAAAAAAAAAAAAAAAAAACCTCTTGGGACGAAACAAAGTCTATTGAGACGAATAATTAATTTCGTCCCGATAGACAGTCTATTGAGACGAATAATTTATTTTGTCCCAATAGACGTTATATTGGGACAAAAATGTTTCGTCCCTAAAAGTCTTACCACTTTTGACGAAATTTGTCCCTATAGACAGTCAATTGGGACAAAAAAAATTCGTCCTAAAGGGTTTTGTCAGATTTACTGTTTTTAGAGACGAATAATTTCTTTCATGTCTATTGGGACATATTTTTTCGTCCCTAAAAGTTTTTTTAGATTTTTTTTGGACGAATAATTTAGAATAGTGCTATTGGCACACCCCCTACTGGTATATTTATGCCCCACTTTTTAATTTATTTAGTATTTTTTTTTCCTTTATCAAAATTACTAAAAGAGACGTACAATTTAAGAAAAAAAAAATATTCTATAAAGTAAATCTAATAAAACCCCACATTCCTTCAAAAACAAAAAAAAAAAAAAAAAACGTTCTTTTAATCTTTTTCTTGAATTTTTTTTTTTTTTCATAACTCTTAAACCCAAAAAATACTTGTACTGGATCCTATTTAAACAGTAAATCAAACACTTTTGGTGCATTAGATAGATGATATATTGATTATTATTTAATCTCATTACTCTTGTAGAATCTGAAAGTGAAATGATAATAACTAAAACAAATACTTACTGCTTTGCTTCTTGTTTCGTTTTTTATAAAATTTGGGATTGGTTATAATCTAAACGAGATTTGAATAAATGAAGATAAAAACACAAAAAATAGAATGGTGGGATGGAGAGATGGATTAATAATCTCTCTGGGTTTTCATCTCTCTCCGTTTTTCTCTGTAACAAATGAATTTAGAATCGATCAAATATGATGATACCACTATCAAGAAAACTGAAAGTATATTCGAGAAGATATAATCCTGGGCCAGTCATTACATAATATGCAATTATTTTTAACGAGCCTCCAAATAAATTAAAGATAGACTAAAGGTACATCCATATTTGATCTAACCAAATGCAAAAAATAGATTTCTTCACCGAATGTGATTCATGTATCCTATTACATCACTATAGAGCGAGATCTAGAATTTGAGTTTGAGTTCGTCTTTTTTAACAGTAATGAAGTAAGTAGGGATTGATACGAATCACGGTGACCCAAGCACCGAACAGGCCGATGTGAGTTCGTAGTTGCTTCAAAGTCGCCGCTTTGTCTGGCTTTCACATAAACATTCCCGGAAACATCTGTTTGCTTGTTCTTTGTCTTGTGATTTCCTGGCATTTTCTATAAAGCTTGATGTAAAAAAATAAATAATATATATATATCCATTTATGGAAGGTGAGAATAAAGAGATCTGAGATAGATAGAGATATTAGAGATGGGGTTTATTATGTTTGAAAAATAAGTAAAAGGGTAGTTTTGAAAATAAATAAAATAAATTAATAAAAATATTTAACTTTATTTAATTAAATCAAAATTTAAATAAGTGGGGCATAAATAGATCAATAGGGGGTGTGCCAATAGCACCACTCATAATTTATTTCGTCCCTAGACATCCTATTGGGACAAAAAAAATACGTCTCTAAAAATTTCGTCCGTATAGCTCAAAATTTCTTGTAGTGTATCTCTGCACCGTTTCTTTAATCGATTAGATTTTTTCTTTAAATGTTAATTATAAAGTAAATAGCAAATTTATAAATAGTCCCTATTGTGATCATTAAAATGACAATTTTATCCTTTTTTTGGTTATCTCTTATCTATTTATCAATGTAATTTAGGAACTTTTAAGGGTTATAAATGAAAATCCACTGTGTTAGAATTAAAAATACAAATATTTCCTTAAAATTACTATACAGTACCTTTTTGTTACTATTATTAAAACTTATCTATTTTTTTTTAACAGAAAACCTATCTATTAAGTAATTCTATACGCTTTAAAGACTTATTATTTTACTTTTTTTTAAAAAAAAAGATACAATGGGTTCTATAATTGAAATCCATTCACTCTTTTTGTAAAGAGTCAATAGAAATAAAGCAACTTCTTCGGATTTCATTGGTGTATGGAACATTTTATTGGTGGGCCCGCAGAGAACAAAGGCAAATATTTGAGAACATCATTCCAGCCCACATCTCTTCCAGCACCTTTAAAGTGAAAAACTGACAATATTTTTTGGTTCCCGAAAATGTTCTAAGTGTTCATAAGAAGATCAGTCAACTATATATATTCTTTTCTTTTCTTTTTTTTTTCTCAGGCGGCCACGAAGGTATTCTTTGAAGAGGAGTTCTGCTAGTGTTGGTAAGTCATGTATATTTCACAATTTTATAGACCCAAATCTTTTAATATGAGAATATACATACATGTGAAAGGTGTTGGACAATTTTATTTTACTGGAAAACTTCAATGATTCAATTATATTTTTAAAGGATTTTCATATCTATTTGGCTTAGCAATTGATCTTCAAAACATCTGAAACTTTGTATGTAGTCTGCCATTCAAAGTGTAGTCTGAAACATCTGAAACTTTGTATGTAGTCTAGTTTCATAAAATTTTGTAATTTTTAGATTCGTATCCAAAGTGTTTTAGATTTTAAAAGTAGAAGTGGCCTATACATGTTTTTTTTTTTTTTTTTTTTTTTTTTTTTTTTTTTTTTTTGTTGAAAATTTTTAGAAGTTATTTTGTCCAATTTTTAAATCAATGAAGTGTGAAGGTATTTCAATTAAACTTCGAGGAAATGAGTGTGACATATTTTAAGTTCTAGGAAATGTACGAAATTGAAGAACTGTATTAGTAGTTCACTGAAAGGGAAAAATCTTGATGCAATGGAATGCATTCCTTGTGATCAAAATTTAATAGCCAAAAAGAGTATTTAGTTGTTTGTTAGTTCAAAATTTAGTCATAACTAATCTGGAATGAAGTAAATGTGTTTATGTATTTCACGAAGTCTTTTTATGTGTCGGTCACAATTTTGTTGTCAAGAGTCGTTAATGTGTTACTATTTTCAAGTCAAATTAATTTTTGTTTTTTCTAGGAGTTTATTCAATCCTCTATATACATTTGTGATGTATTTGGGGAAAATGGGGATGGGGGAGTTTTGGGGGGAGGTTCCCCCCTCACCATCCTTATTTCCATAAATTTGTGGGGAAAATTAGGAAATGGGGATGAGGAGGGGTATGACCCCTCTCCATTTTAATTTGGGGACAAAAATCAATCCATCCCACGCCACCCCCACCCCCCCACCCCCCCCCCCCCCCCCCCCCCAAAAAAAAATATATATATAATAATAATAATAAATCCTCCCCCAAATGAGACTGGGATGTGGGGATAAATGCTCATCCCTAGAACTAATCATGTTTTCATTGTTTTTCTTTCTCATTTCTCAGGTCTCTAGTTCAACAGAGAAAGAAGCGAAGACATTATGGGGCTGCTGTCTAACAAGATTGATAGACAGGAGCTGAAGCCTGGAGATCACATCTATTGTTGGCGGCAGGTCTTCATCCATGCTCATCACGGGATATACGTTGGCAAGGGGAAGGTTATTCATTTCATCATAAGCTCGTCTCTTCCTGCTCTTCAATTTTCGGTTCTTCCATGCCCTCAATGTGGTGATCGTTACTCAAGTTTCAATAATGGTGTCATTCTATCTTGCATTGATTGTTTTCTTTCTGGTGGCGAACTCAAACTCTTCGAATATGGAGTCTCACAGGCTTACTTTCTTGCCGATGTTCGTGGAGGGACATGTACACTTGCCACATCTGACCCACCAGAATACGTCCTCCATCGTGCCAATATACTCCTCGAGTATGGCTTTGGTGCCTTTGATATGTTCAAGAACAACTGTGAAGACTTTGCAATCTACTGCAAAACTGGTTTGCTAGTCATAAACCCTAGCAGTACCAAAGGTGGCCTGAGTGGCCAGGCTGCTTCAGGGTGGATTTCTTCTTCACTTGGTTTGTTTACCAAATTTAGCGGTGTGGCAGCTGCAGGCAGTGGTGTATATTACTGTTACAGCAAATTGAATTCCGATATTGGAGTACGACGTGATGTAGTTAAAGTCGCAGTTGAGAGGCTTGTTCCTCCTGTTCCTGTACCTGTTCCTATTCCTATTCTTGTTCTTGTTCCTATTCCTGTTCCTGTTCCTTTTCCTGTTCCTGGTCCTTTTCTTTTTCCTCCTGCTCTTGCTAGCTACGGTAACTATCTCTTTCGCCTGCTCCTGCTCCTGCTCATGTTCCTCCTGCTCCTGCTCCTGTTAGCTACGGTAACTATCTCTCTCTCTTTCTCTGTTCGTCTTTTTTTTTTTTCTTTAAGATGTGAGATCTGGACTTGTTAAAAAGAGTTGATGTTTATTATACAAATGTGTCTGTGTCTGTGTTTGTTCAGGTACTTCAATCGATCAAGGGATTGCATATGTGCTGATGCTGGTGGCTCTATTCAATCAATTAAGGGATTGCATACGTCAAATCCATCATCCAGCTCGGGCAATGTGGATATATATATTTAGTAGCGGTGATATTGATTGTTGTGTTTGGGGTTGTTGTGTATTTATATTGAACGGGATATTGCTTTTATGCTTCAACTACTATGACTGCGAAGATTCAAAATCATGTATTGAAATCTAGAAATCAGAAGAAAAAAACTCAAATTCAAATAGTTAATCAATCCAAAATAGACTCATATAAAAGTAAAAAATACAAAAAAAAAACAAAACATCCAATATACAAGGAAATAAACCCATAAATTATTTGTAACAAAATAAAATTTTAGCAGAATTCTAACCTGTAGTGAGAGACTTTGAGAAAGCGAGTGTTCTCTTGTTTTTGTCTGTTGGTAGAAATGACTTATGATATCTATTTTTGTTTATATCTATCTTTTGATAGCTATGTTATTAGCTATCCTTTAGTCGATTAGATTTTTTCTTTAAATGTTAATTATAAAGTAAATAGCAAATTTCCAATTGGTCTCTATTATGATCATTAAAAAGACAATTTTATCCTTATTTTGTTTATCTCATATCTATTTGTCAATGTCATTTAGGAACTTTTAAGGTTCATAAATGAAAATCCATTTTGTTAGTATTTAAAATAAAAATATTTTTTTTGAAATTACTATACAATCCTTTTTTTTTTTTTTTTACTATTATTAAAACAGGTTTATTAAGTAATTTTATATATTCACTTCTTTTGTAAAGAGTCAATAGAAATAAAGCAACTTCGGATTTCATTGGTGTGCGTGAAAAAAAAAGGAACGTTTTATTTGTGGGCTCGTAGAGAACAAAAACAAAAATTTGAGAACATCTTTCCAGCGCCTTTAACGTGAAAAACTGACTTTATTTTTGGAAACGTTTCCGAAAGTGTTCTAAGTTTTCATAAGAAAATCAGTCAACTATATATATTCTTTTTTCTTTTGTTTTCTCAGGCGGCCACCAAGGTATTCTTTGAAGAGGAGTTCTGCTAGTGTTGGTTAGTCATGTATATTTCACTATTTTATAGACCCAAATCTTTTAATATGAGAATATACATACATGTGAAAGTTATTGGACAATTTTATTTTACTGGAAAAACTTCAATGATTCAATTTTTAAACGATTTTCAAATCTATTTGGCAGAGCAATTGATCTTGAAAACATCTTAAATTTTGTATGTAGTCTGCCATTCATGTCTAGTTTCATAAAATTTGGTCATTTTTAGAATTGTATCCAAAGTATTTTAGATTTTAAAAGTAGAAGTGGCCTATACATGGTTTTTTTTCTGTCAATTTTTAGAAGGGATTCTGTCCAATTTTTAAATCAATGAAGTGAAGGTATTTCAATTAAACTTCAAGGAATTGAGTGTGACATATTTTAAGTTCTAGGAAAGGATTTGTAACTATGATCAAGTGTACAAACTTCAAGGATGCAGTGGAATGCATTCGTTGCGATCAAAGTATTTAGTTGTTTGTGAGTTCAAAATTTGGTCAAAGAAGAAGTCATACCTAATAGTCTGGAATGAAGTAATTGTGTTTATTGATTTCAAGAAGTCTTTTTATGTGTGTCACAATTTTGTTTTCAAGAGTCGTTAATGTGTTTCTATTTTCAAGTATATTCAATCCTCTATATATATTTGTGATGTATTTGTTGATGTATTTCCTAATCAGAAATGAAAATGTAAAGAAATCAAATACTTGATTTCTGAAAAATATGAGCGTATTTGTTTAGTGAAAGATTTTGATGAAAATTCTTATTTGTTTTTGTTGTTGTTGTTGTTGTATGAAGTACTAATCATGTTTTCATTGTTTTTCTTTCTCATTTCTCAGGTCTCAAATTCAACAGAGCACAAGAAAGTGAAGACAATATTATGGGGCTGTTGTCTAACAAGATTGATAGACAGGAGCTGAAGCCTGGAGATCACATCTATTGTTGGCGGCGGCAGGCATTCATCTATGCTCATCATGGAATATACATTGGCGATCGACGGGAAGGTTATTCATTTCACTCAAGGACCTGCAGGCCAGGAGAACGGCAGCGTTATCATAAGCTCGTGTCTTCCTGATCCTAAAATTTCAGATGTTCCATGCCCCCAATGTGGTGATCATAACACAAGTTTCAATAATGGTGTCATTCTATCTTGCATTGACTGTTTCCTTTCTGGTGGCGAACTCAACATCTTCGATTATGGAGTCTCACGGTCTTATTTTCTTTTTCCGAAATCGTCAAATTGCCATTAGAAGGGTAGTAGAAGATGAAGGATCCAAAGGCTGAGGGAGCAAGTTGATCGATATATGTGCAATTACATTAAACGTCCAATGTGACTCGTAATTTTAAAAAATGAAGATTTAGCAAAGTAATTGGATATTATCCATTTGTCGGGAGACCCTTCCCTATGGTGGGAATTATATTTCACCTTTGCCCATTATAATAATATGTGGGAGAGGGGCATTGCACATTAATCGATAAATATTTACAAAACTATGAGACATTTATTGACAGATATATAGAAAACTATGAGGCACCTTTAAGAGACATAATCTCAAAAAAAAAAAAAAGTTTGAACACATAAGGAAAATAATAATATCTGAACTTTAGGCTTTTAGACTTTTTAATTCTCTATTAAGATTGTAAAATGTGAGGAAATTTCTTTCATGCATGTGGTAATTTTGAGCTGTGCACGTCGAATGACAGGTTGGTTGATAGTAACATTCAAATTGTGAGCGATTTACTGGTGGCGGTGTCTTGGGCCAATAGCATAGAGGACTTCGGGAACCTCACTCATCTTCAAACTATTTACGATATCAGAGGTCATCTACAAATCATGAAAGGTTTGACCATTGTGTTCAATCCTAGGACTTCAAATGAAGAGACGGATAGCTTGGCTAAATCTAGTTCGAATGGCGGTGCGGACAGATTAGAATGGAGTGTGTTCTGATGTGGTCTTTCTATTGTGGCCATGCCTCTGTTTTTTGGGGTTTGTCTGGTTGGGGCTGTTGCTCTGTTTTCCCTTTTCCTTGTGTTGTTTCGGTTTTTTTGGGTTTGTCTCTCCTTTGTGGCTGTTGCTGTCGCTGTTTGTTGTTTGTTTTCTTTTTGCTTTTGCTTATTGGCTTCTTGAAGCCTGTTGGTTGTGGTTCTTGCCCTCCTAGCTTTTTCATTAATAAAGTGTGTTGTTGCTGTTCAAAAAAAAATAGTTGCATGTTAATTAATTGATAAATATTTGGAAAATTACGAGACTCCTTTTAGAGATCGACAAGAAATGCTTCAATAATATGCCTGAGCGTATTTACCCAACCCACTTATATTGTTTCATATCATATTGCATGCATATATCATGTGATTAATTATTTATATCACATGATATGATTTGATTGGGTTGGATGTACATTTAAGCATTTCTTGAGACGATATGTACAAAAATGTTTTGGTTACACGAGGAATAATAATTCTCTAATGTTTTGAATATCTTTCCTATTCAAATTATAGTCTTGCAGCAACACAAGGCTATATATAAAGAGAATATCTAATGTGTTGCTGCAATTCTCTAATGTTTTGAATTATAGCCTTGAATATCTTGCAGCAACACAAGGCTATAATTCTAAGGTAGGAAAAATGGTGATTAAGTTGACATCACTAACTTCGGGGGTGCTGTTTGTCTCGTGTGTTTTGGTGGGTGCTTGGGTTGCGGTTGGGGTGCTGTCCCTCTGCAGTCTTGCTTCTCTTTGGTGTGCCTTTGGGGCTCTGTTTTTCTTTCAATAAAGTTTGCTGTTTCAAAAAACAAAAAAAAAAAGTTGACATCAGTAACTGAATCTCAGACTGGTGATGAGCTAGAATATCAACAACTCAACAAGTCTCTCAATCGTGGTGGCCGAGATTGCAAGTGAATTAACAAACTAACAATTGCTCCTCTGGCAGCTGCCTGACCACTCTGGCCAACTCTGGTGCTAGGGATCACTAGCACAGTCCTCGATCACAGTTGTTCTTGAAGACATTGTAGACTCCAAAGCCTTTCTTAAGTAGGTAATTAGTGCGATGGAGGACGTCTCTTGGTGGGTCGGAAGTGGCAAGAGTACGTACAAGTCTCTCCTTGAACTTTAGCAAGAAAGTAAACATGCGAGACTCCATACTCGAAGAGGTTCAGCTGATAACCGGCCAAAATGAATTAGTCAATGCAAGATAGATTGAGTGTATGTTTGGTATGGCTTTTGAAAGGTTCAAAAACGTTTTTTTAATGCTATAAGCGATTTTGAAGTTTTTTTAGTTGTTTGGTAAAACACAAAACAGTTTTTTTTAATATATGAATTATCTCAATTACCCTTTAAAAAAATCATTTTATGTGTACTTGGAGAAGCCCAAAATTTGGGCTTTTCCAAAAAGCTTTTTTTTTTTTTTTTTTTAATTTTTTTAAAACATATGAATTGTCTCAACCACCCTTTATAAATTTTAGATATTTCACCATAACTCTTTCATTATAAATACATTGTAAACATTTTTTTTTTTATAATTCACTCAACTAAAAGCTATTTCTAAAAATACATTTTCAACACATTTTGTAATTTACATAACCAAAAGCTTTTTTTGTTAGAAGCTCTACTACAAAAAAAATCTACTTTAAAGCTTTACTCGAAAAGCCATATCAAACACACTCTAACACTATTGAGTCTAGAGTTGTAACCACACCAAGGACGCGCGCGGAATATATATTTGATATTCTGATGCATGAAAAGAAAAGAGTTGGGAAATGATGAGGAAAACATTGAAAATATAATTAGTACCGTTTACAACAACAACAACAAAAAGAAGTTCTTGTACCAAAACAAAATTTTAGTAGAATTCTAACCTGTAGTGAGAGACTTTGAGCAAACGAGCTCTCTTGTTTTTGACTAAAGGTGGAAATAATGACCTCTGATATCTATATATCTTTGTTTATATCTATCTTATGATAACTATCGTTATCGCTACAAGATAAAAGGGCTATTGGAACATTTTTTTTTTTCGTCACAATAGCCCAAAATTCATCCGTAGAGATTTATTGGGACGAAAAAAATTCGTCACAAAATACGTCGGTTTAGGTGAGTCGCAATAAGTCTATTGGGACGAAAATTCAAATTCATCCCTAAAGAGTACCAATAGGGACGAAACACAATTTTAAAAAAATAATAATAATTTAGGGTCGGAAAATAAGCTATGGGGACGAAATTTGGTCCCCTTTGATAATCTATAGGGACGAAAAATATTATATTGGGACGAAATGATGAAAATAAATTCAACTCTATCCACCTACCCCCCCTACACCACATAACACCCACCCAACACCTCCTGCTATTGTCAAATTTGAGAATCGAACCAATGACCAACGACTTGAACTAATCGGTGCCACTAACCACTAGGAGACAGGTTCAACTTTATTAACAATTACACAATATTTATATATATGTTATATATAAATTGTTAAATTTTCATTGATTATTTTAAATCAAAATTTGTAGAAACAATTAAAATAAAAAAATAAAAATAAAAAACAAACAAACAAACCTTGTTTGAAAAATTTAAACTCATTCCACTAATCAAAAAAATTTAAAATGTTTATTGGAGAATTTAATAAAATTATTTTTAAATCATATACAGTCAAGTTAGGGGTTTATCGAAACCTAATGACTTCAATTGTTATAAGCACGATTTAGAATAAAACTATCACTATAGGACTCGAATTCTTATCACAAATGAGAAGGGGAAATGTACAACCACTCTCCTAAAAGTGGTTGTGCATTATAATATTAAAAGTCACGACGTATTTAAGATTGTCATTCATCTTGATAGAGAATCACTTTGGAAGAACAAAATAATTCATATTCCTTCATTTTCTAATTTATATGGCAATTTAATTATTAAGTTGTTTCTTAGGAAAAACTTCAAAAAAACAAAAAAAAAAAAAACAAAAAAAAAAAAAACAAGAATATCAACAAAATTAATTAATTATTATAATTTTAAATTAAAAAAAAAAAAAAAAAAAAAAAAAAAAAAAAAACCTCTTGGGATGAAACAAAGTCTATTGAGACGAATAATTAATTTCATCTCGATAGACAGTCTATTGAGACGAATAATTTATTTTGTCCCAATAGACGTTATATTGGGACAAAAATGTTTCATCCCTAAAAGTCTTACCACTTTTGACGAAATTTGTCCCGATAGACAGTCAATTGGGACAAACAAATTTTTTTGTCCCAATTCTATTTGGACAAAAAAAATTCGTCCTAAAGGGTTTTGTCAGATTTACTGTTTTTAGAGACGAATAATTTCTTTCATGTCTATTGGGACATATTTTTTCGTCCCTAAAAGTTTTTTTAGATTTTTTTTTTGGACGAATAATTTATTCCGTCCCAATAGACATCCTATTGGGACAAAAAAAATACGACTCTAAAAATTTCGTCTGTATAGCTCAAAATTTCTTGTAGTGTATCTTTGCACCGTTTCTTTAATCGATTAGATTTTTTCTTTAAATGTTAATTATAAAGTAAATAGCAAATTTATAAATAGTCCCTATTGTGATCATTAAAATGACAATTTTATCCTTTTTTTGGTTATTTCGTATCTATTTATCAATGTAATTTAGGAACTTTTAAGGGTTATAAATGAAAATCCACTGTGTTAGAATTAAAAATACAAATATTTCCTTAAAATTACTATACAGTACCTTTTTGTTACTATTATTAAAACCTATCTATTTTTTTTAACAGAAAACCTATCTATTAAGTAATGCTATACGCTTTAAAGACTTATTATTTTACTTTAAAAAAAAAAGAAGATATAATGGGTTCTATAATTGAAATCCATTCACTCTTTTTGTGAAGAGTCAATAGAAATAAAGCAACTTCTTCGGATTTCATTTGTGTATGGAACATTTTATTGGTGGGCCCGCAGAGAACAAAGGCAAATATTTGAGAACATCTTTCCAGCCCACATCTCTTCCAGCACCTTTAAAGTGATAAATTGACAATATTTTTTGGTTCCCGCAAATGTTCTAAGGAGATGTTTGTTTTTTTATCTAAAGTCTTATAAGACCTTAATTTATTAGACATATGAATAAGTCTTATAAATTAAGATACTATGATATGTTTGTTTTTTTTCATTTTGGATGATTTATTACAAATATACAATTGATTAGGTTGTGTTAGGATTTCTTCAAAATTGGAAATTTTTGGAAAATTGATTTTTAAGATTTTATTATATGCAGATAAAATTATAAATGTATGAATTGTTATAGGACATTTGTGGAAATTTATTAAAAAAACTCTACTATATCACTTTTTGAATAAGATAAAAGTCAAAATTTTTTACTTTTTCTAAAAGACATATATATCTTAAAATAAGATATAAGTTGGAAAAACAAACAAGCTAATTTATCTTAATTTAAGATATAAGATATAATAAGTCTTATAGTGAAAAAAACAAACAACCCCTAAGTGTTCATAAGAAGATCAGTCAACTATATATATTCTTTTCTTTTCTTTTCTTTTCTCAGGCGGCCACCAAGGTATTCTTTGAAGAGGAGTTCTGCTAGTGTTGGTAAGTCATGTATATTTCACTATTTTATAGACCGAAATCTTTTAATATGTGAAAGGTGTTGGACAATTTTATTTTTAAAGGATTTTCATATCTATTTGGCTTAGCAATTGATCTTGAAAACATCTGAAACTTTGTATGTAGTCTGCCATTCATGTCTAGTTTCATAAAATTTGGTAATTTTTAGATTTGTATCCAAAGTGTTTTAGATTTTAAAATTAGAAGTGGCCATTACATGTTTATTTATTTTTTATTTTTTATTTTTTATTTTTTGACAATTTTTAGAATTGATTCTGTCCAATTTTTAAATTAATCAAGTGTGATGGTATTTCAATTAAACTTCAAGGAATTGAGTGTGACATATTTTAAGTTCTAGGAAATGTACGAAATTGAAGAACTGTATTAGTAGTTCACTGAAAGGGAAAAATCTTGGATGCAGTGGAATGCACTCGTTGTGATCAAAATTTAATAGCCAAAAAAAGTAGTTAGTTGTTTGTGAGTTCAAAATTTAGTCAAAGAAGAAGTCATAACTAATCTGGAATGAAATAAATGTGTTTATGTATTTCAAGAAGTCTTTTTATGTTAGAGACTTTAAATATGTTAAAGCATTTATAAGCTCAGAGCGTATTTACTAATCAGAAATGAAAATGTAAGGGAATCAAATACTTGATTTTTGAAAAATGTGAGCGTGTTTGTGTAGTGAAAGATTACGATGAAAATTCTTATTTCTTGTTGCTGCTGCTGCTGTTGTTGTTGTATGAAGTACTAATCATGTTTTCATTGTTTTTTTTTTCTTTCTCATTTCTCAGGTCTCAAGTTCAAAAGAGAAACAAGAAAGCGAAGACATTATGGGGCTGATGTCTAACGAGATTGATAGACAGAAGCTGAAGCCTGGAGATCACATCTATTGTTGGCGGCAGGCCTTTATCTATGCTCATCACGGGATATACGTTGGCAAAAGGAAGGTTATTCATTTCACTCAGGGACTTGCAGGCAGCTCGTTTCTTCCTTGTCTTAAAATTTCAGATGTTCCATGCCCTCACTGTGGTGATCATAACTCAAGTTTCAATAATGGTGTCATTATATCTTGCATTGACTGCTTTCTTTCTGGTAGCAAACTCAACCTCTTCGAGTATGGAGTCTCACGGGCTTACTTTCTTGCCAAAGTTCGCGGAGGGACATGCACACTTGCCACTTCTGACCCACCGGAAGACGTCCTCCATCGTGCCAATATCCTCCTCGAGAATGGCTTTGGTGACTATGATGTGTTCAAGAATAACTGTGAGGACTTTGCAATCTACTGCAAAACTGGTTTGCTAGTCATAGTCCCTAGCACCAGAGGTGGCCAGAGTGGCCAGGCTGCAACCTTGGAGGCTACTTCAGGGTTGATTTTTTCTTCACTTGCTTTGGTTACTTACAAATTTAAAAGCGTTGCAGCCGTGAGCAGTGGTGTGTATTACTGTTACAGCAGATTGAATTCTGATATTGGAGTACGAAGCGATGTAGCTAAAGTCCCGGTTGAGAGCCTTGTTCCTCCTCCTCCTCCTCCTCCTCCTCCTCCTCCTCCTCCTCCTCCTGCTGTTAGCTTTGGTAACTATCTCTTTCTCTCTTTCTCTGTTCGTCTTTTTCTTTTTCTTTTTCTTTAAGATGTGAGATCCGGACTTGTTAAAAAGAGTTGAAGTTTGTGTTTGTTCATCAGGTACTTCAATCGATCAAGGGATTGCATACGTGCTGATGCTGGTGGCTCTATTTAATCAATTAAGGGATTGCATACGTAAGATCTATCATCCAGCTCGGGCAATGTGGATATATTTAGTAGCGGAGATATTGATTGTTGTGTTTGGGGTTGGTGTGTATTTATATTGAATGGGATATTGCTTTTATGATTACTGATTTCTTTTTCTTTGCTCATGATGTTTGATGATATTTTGTTCTTTGTAGCTTCCCATTTTCATTCGGTCAATCTTTTCAACATTGCAATTATATCTTAGGTAAACATTAAACAGAAAATGAAAATCTGATAATACTAATAGATATTATTAGAATATGAAAAGAAAAGAAAATTTTAACTTTTATGTATGATTGGGAGAAGTTGGGGAATGGGGATTAGTATGAGTACAAGATTCTATCAAGACATCTCAGTCAATAGGTGGCAAAGATAATTTACAGCTGTATCCGGACATAGACCCTAACTTTGGTGAATAACTTGTATGGGACAGTTCACTGCCACGTGGTGTGAACATAAAAATATATTTTTAAAGTACCAAGTGACATACTTTTATTAGACGGTCTCAACATCCCATACAAGTATTTCTCCCAACTTGGATGAACTTGCTTTAGCAAGAGAGGAAAAATTAGGTACGATCAAGTCAACATATTTTCACGAGTTAATCTGATTATAAAAAAAAATAATAAAAACCGAATATATATGTGAGACATATAGTTTTGACCAAAAACCAAATAGATAAAAACTGCATTTTATTATTATATTATATAACATAAGCAACGATCACAAAGAGGAGCAAAGTGTGAGGTCAAGACAGAACCAAAAATTGTTTCCAGCAGGAACGTTGTAAAATAATGAGTTATATAATGTATTTTAGAGGGTATGTTAAAGAAAAAAATTAATATAAAATACCATATTCATTTGTCAATTGACTAATTTTTCTCTCATAGGCACATATTGTAAGCATATCTATATCATACTAATACACATTACCACACTTTTGCCATGTATATTATTATGATTGAAGTTATGTTGCTTACTTGGCAAAATTGTGGAGATATATATTATTATACTATAGACATGCCTATAATATGCGCTTATGAGAGAAAAATTTGTCAATTGACATATTAGTAGTTGGAATACAAGTTGTTTTATATAGTTGGAATGTCTAAAATACTCTAAACATAATGTAGAAAAACTTTTTGGCCCTTTATTCATGATTCAATAATAATGTTTAGGAGCTGTTTTCTTTTGCTTTTCTTGTTGCTTTTTTGGGCTTCCTGTTTTCGGAGCTATTTTCAAATTTTAGTTTCTGGACTTGGTAGGTTATATATCTATCGATCCTATGATGATTTGATTTTTTTCCCGATCTCACATAATCTCATGACACATAAACATCACAATGAATGATTGATTAAGATGTGATTGGTTTTCACAATCACTTTATCAACAACCAATTACTTGTTTTACAAAGGTCAAAAAAAAAATTAGATCAGCTGAGGATCCAAATCCCTATCCATTAGTGTCTTATAGTTTTGTAAATATTTATCAATTAACGTGCAACTCCCCTCTCCCACATATAACTATTTAATGGGCAAAGATGAATTACAATTCCCACTATAAGAAAGGGGTCTCTCGACAAATGCCAAACTTAAACTCCTATCACAAAAGTGAATGGGTAAGATCATTTCCAATGCATATATCAATGTCAATACCAAATTTAGCACAAAAAAAAAAAAATAGTAAAATGCTATATTTACCATATCATTTTAGCATTGTACTGCAATGCAAAATTCTATTTGATATGCTATTTTTTTTATTATTTAAAATTATAAAAGTTAACAAATACAACCAATGCATTCGTTGAATGCATTTAATATTTTTTTAGAATTGTTTCAATCTCAATTTTCCCTACCAAATTTGTTAAATTTTTATTATTTAAAATTTAAAAAGTCAACAAATACAGCTGCATTTATTGCTGACAGATGCCAAATTTGGCACAATTTTTAGCATTGCATTAAAGCATACTTCTTTTACTTTGTATTAAATTATAACATTGGTACAATGATTTAGCATTGTATTCGGAGATGCTCTAATATCCAATCACTTTGCTAACTCTTCATTTTTGAAAATTATGAGTCACCAATGGCCTCTTGCCTTGGTGGTTGGAGTCTCCCAAGGGATGCTCCACCACCAAGGTTCAAACCTTGCCTTGGTATATATATAATTTGTCCCACCTTAGCTATTAAATCCCAAGTGTGGGTGCCCTCTCTCGGTTCTATTGGAAGCAACCCTCTCTCCGTTGTGAGAGTTGTAATTCATTTGTACCCTCTCTCCGATAGTGGGAGTAGTATTCCAGACTGTGCTTATATAGTCTAATCTCGTAAGATCCTGATAGTTGTTGTAATTCAAAAAATATATATATATATATACATCACATTAGTCCCTAGTTTTTCAAAAACTCATCATTTTAATTCATTTGACCAAATATTTTAAAAGTCAACTATTTTAAAACCCATGAAAGTACATTTTTGCCCTTATTACTATTTATATTAGCTAAAATGATTATCTTAGCTTTAAATTAAAATGAAAAACAATAAAATTCTCAATAATAAAATTTTAAATAAATAGATTACAAAAAAAAATATTAAATAAATAATAAAAAATCCATTAATTTTTTCTTATTTTGTATTTTTTTTTTCTTAAAATCTTTAAGATTTTTTATTATTTATTTAAGATTTTTTTGTAATCTATATATTTAAGATTTTATTATTGAAAATTTTATTGTTTTTAATCTTAATTTAAAGCTATGATAATCACTTTAGCTAATATAAATAGTAATATAGGGGCAAAAGTATACTTTCACAGGTTTTAAAATAGTTAACTTTTAAATATTTGGTCAAATGGATTAAAGTGATAAGTTTTTGAAAAAGTATGGACTAAAGTGATAAATATAGAAAAACATTTATAAATGGGACAAATTGTCAAAAAAGTACGATTTATGTGAAATTCAATTTTTTTTTTTTTTTTTAAACAGTATCTATCTATCATTACCAACATCATCATTTGAACCTATGGATCTTGAATTTCTCAAAGACCCAACTGACCATCAAGTCAGAGGACGAGTTCGTCCATAACAAATCTCATCTGCCGTTACTTGTCTTTCAATAAAAGTTATAATTAAAGAATATCGTTTTGGTCTCATGCCAGTTTTGTTTAATCATTAATAAAGCCCTTTAATACGAAATATTAAAATGTCCATCAAAGAGAACTTGTAAATATTTAAAAGCATTTATCACACTATGGTTCACTAAATATATAAATTAATTAATGTGCTTCAAATTTTGTAACGTTTGTTATTAATTTAATTAAAACGTCTTTGTTAATTTTTTTTCATCTGCTCTTATATATAAATATTCTCCATGCACCTACCATATTCTATTGCCTCTCACGTACATTTCCCAGGTCTGATTTTTCTAACCCAGTAATGTTTTTTTTTTATTTTTTTTTTTAATTGTCTTATATCAATTAACTTGTTTAATTTCTACGCTATATAATTAATGATTTATGATTACAAATATACATTTATATTCTTTATGCTATAGAGTTTGTGCTAGTAATTCTAATATGAAAAATCTAAATTTGTTATGGATCATGCCACTCTTGTTACATTATATGTAGGTAAATTGTTGAAAATGGAGGTTCGAGTCATATCAAGGAAGTTAATAAAGCCATCGGTTCCAACTCCAAATCACCTTAAAACGTTGAAATTATCGTGCATCGATCAACTTGCTCCTTCGGCCTTTGGATCCTTCATCTTCTACTACCCTTCCAATGGCAATTTGACGATTTCGGAAAAAGAAGCAAGGCTTGAGAAATTGGAGAAATCGTTATCGGAGACACTGACACGTTTTTACCCGTTAGCTGGGAGATATATAGAGGATAGAGAGTCGATTGATTGTAACGATGAAGGAGCTGAGTATTTGAATGCTCGAGTTGATGGTCAACTTGCTCGATTTCTCAAGCAAAACTGTGATCAGGCTGTGGATCAGCAGTTGAATTGTTTGATTCCATTTGAAAATGAAGCGCTGGAATTTTCTCAAATGGTTCTTGCAGTCCAAGTTAACATGTTTGATTGTGGTGGGTTGGCAATTGGTGTTTGCTTGTCACACAAGGTAGCTGATGGGTTTGTAATATTTTCTTTCATGCAAGGATGGGCTATGGCTTGTAAAGTTGGGTTAGAGGAAGTTGTTTGCCCTAGTTTCGATATGGGAATTCTTTTTTCTGCAAAAGATATCGATAAGTTTAGTATTCCAGTCTTGGAAGACAATTGGACGAAAATGATCACCAAGAGGTTTGTTTTCAATGGAGATGCAATATCGAAACTAAAAGCCAAGGTCGTGGACAATAGTGGTTCAGCCGCGAAACGCCATCCTTCGCGGGTGGAGGTTGTGACGGCGTTTATATGGAAAGCACGGATGCGTGTAGCTCAAGCGAAACACGGGCACTTGAGGCCTTCCTTACTAACCCTAGCATACAATTTCCGAGGAAAAACATCCCTACGCATACCGGAGAATGCTTTTGGAAATGTTTTCAAATTGATTCTAGCTAAATATAAACCAACCGATACCAAATTTGAGTTTCCGGACTTTGTAGGTTTAATTGGAAATGCGATAAGCAAAACAACTGCGGAGTGTTCGAAAACAGAAAATCCTGACGATTTGTTCTCATCCGCAATCAACTCCATGAGAGAAATACACGATTCGTTGGCGAAAATGGAGACGGATATATGTGTGTTTACAAGTGTTTGTAGGTTTCCATACTATGAAATTGATTTTGGTTGGGGAAAACCTGCATGGGTAAGCAGTGTACATAAGCCATCTGATATAGTTCTCATGATGGACACCAAATGTGGTACAGGAATTGAAGCTTGGGCCACCTTCGAAGAACAAGAGATGCTATTGTTCCAGCAAGATCAGGACATCGTGTCCTACACTTCCAAGCTTTGAGAAAAAAATATATATATATATATATATACTAATTCTAAGGTATATATATCCTGAACCAGAAAAGCTCTATTCATATATATTTATGTATGTCAGATTCTTATATTATACCCAAGTAATTTCAATCAATCGATTAAATAAAAATTATTGATTAAGAGTATCAAATTTATCAAGATCTATCTAATGCAAATATTTGAGGATATATAACCTTCACGGCTTCACATAAAAATCTATTAATTAATTGATAAGTTAACATTTATTAATCGAGAGATTTCCAAAAACCGACCCCAAAGTTTGACGTTCAAAAATCATAGGGTTGTTTTCCAAAAAAGGTCAAACCTTGTGGGATTTTTTTAGAAATCTCCCTTAACATCATCAAAAAATCTTTTCGAAGAAACAAGGAAGTACTTAAATAAATAATTTTTTGTTTCAAATTCAACTCTAGAAATTTAAAGTGCTTTACATAAAATTAAAAGTAAGATTCAACTAAATTTAAATTTCAAGAAAAAAAACAAAACAAAACAATAATCGATTCATATTCATCAGAGATTCATAGACAATGCTCATATGGATAAATTTTAACAAATTATTAATTTATAAAATGAATAGAATTATTTTACGATTTAATCAAAATTATTAAGTTATCATTTTGGTTGAAGACAACAAAATTTAAACCACGAGCTATGGTATGATTGGTCACCACACCCCCAATGAGGCGAATGGTTCAGGCACTGCCCGAGTTCGAACCCCATTGGAAGCACCTTATGGCTAGGTTTTACCGACCTCCCGGTCGAAGCGGGGATTAGTTCCACTCGTTAACGATCGGTTGCCGATCGAAGTGAGGGATACCTCATGGTTTAACCCCAAAAAAAAAAAAAAAATTATTATATAAATATATTACTAATTTACAGAGGTTATCTAAATTATGGATCTGCTTGGGCCGGCCCGTTCAAAGCCCATAAGTCTTTATGGCAAATCCGTGAATTCAATGAAATCTAAGGACACAAATGTAAAATCAACCAGAGTACAAGGGAAGTTAACTCCTCCTCCTTCTTCTTCGTCGTCGTCTATTCGTATAAATACTCCCAAAATGTGGCGCCAACAAATTCAAAGGTTTTTCATTTCTCATATAAAATTAAATTAAAACAACTTCGTCTCCGTCTTCATCTTCTTCACAAATTGATGAGGGCATTTTCGTGATTAAATTGAAGAAAGAGATGGCCGATTCGCAGCCGGACTCGAAGCTTTTCAGCGTTCGAATCGTCTCGATCGATCATTACATGGCGCCGCCGATTCCTGACTACGATTTTTGCTACAGTAGCTTTCAAGGTACCAATCCATCCAAAACGACTTCGTTTTTGTTAAAGCAAAGTCTGAAACTTTAATTGGTTTCAGGTACGAGGATTTTAATTTTTTTTTTCTTTTTCTTTTTCTTTTTTTAACAAATTATTGGGTTTAATAAGTTGAAATTATGATAATACGATATTCAGATATCAGAAAAAATAATTTAATCTAAAAATTACAGATTTTAGTTTCCTGCTTTGAATTATTTTGGTTGAATTTTTGTTTGAATAAGTTTAAAATCATGTTAATGTAGGTGATAAGGTACTGGAGGTTCCAGTTATTAGGGTTTATGGTTCAACACCAGCTGGTCAGAAGACTTGCTTGCATGTTCATCGAGTAAGATTTTAATATTTTATTATAATATAGTGTTGTTTACTACTTCATTTTGTAGCTACTTTGTGATTTGGATTGTTTTGTTCATGATTAATTTTTAGAGAAAATTTGAATTCTAATTTTTTCCGCCTTCTGGTTCTATACTGTGTTTAAATTTGTAGAAGCTGTTACCTTTAGCGTTTAAGTATTTTCTCTGTTCATTTCGAACTATATTTAATGAAAATGCAAGGACATAAAGAGCTTGTCATGTAAATGAACTAGCTGAATGTGATGTGATAGATGGTTTGCTTATTCAATTTTATAGCTTTATTTTTTCCTGTTTAATCTAGAGTGGTGGAATTGCCAATTGATTTCCTTTTTGATTTATATTGTTGTCTTGGATAAAGTATTTGTGGCTGTCTCTCGTAGGCTTTACCCTATTTATATGTACCGTGTGCTGATATACCGCTTCAACCAAATCAAGAAGGTATAAAATATGTTTAAAATTACACTTTAGTCTTTACTTTGAATTGTTCTTTGATATCCAATTTTCATGTTTTGATGGATGGGTGAAACTACAAACATCTTTGTTGTTGATTTGGGCAGATGATGCATACACACATGCTGTATCTGTTGCTTTGGAGAAAGCCCTGAAAGTACGCTATATATCTATACTTTAATTTTTTTTGGTCTGTGGCTATAATGTAGGTGTGGGTTATAAATGTATTTTGATTTGAACTCACAGCTCAAGGGTAAAACTGGTTCAAAGCGACAACATGTGCATGGTTGCAGCCTGGTACGAGGAAAGAGATTCTATGGTTATCATTCATCAGAGGAGCTATTTGTCAAGATATACCTGTATCCAAATATTAAATTTGTGCCATAGTTCTTCTGTCTTTGATAGATTTCTTGAATTATGCTATTGAACACCTTGACAAAAGCCAAGCTATTATCCTCATGATGTCGCTCGTGCTGCTGGTTTTCTCCTGGTACAATTCTTGAACCTTTTGTTGATATTCAGATGTTTTGTCAAATTTTTGTTCTGGCGTTGTACACTGATGTGAACTCTTTTGCTGGCGTATTTCTTGCTCCTTTCTTTTCTGTATTTTTTCATTTGTTAATGAACATTTTTGTACTGATCTTCTTGTGTGATTTAAATTGTATGGTATACATCCTAGTTATAACATCCTGAGTTTCACCTTTTGACATCAATATGATGTATACTGTAGAAGATCTCTTTATGAATCAGATTGTTGCCACTTTGTTGAAGCAATTACAGTTACAAGTAGTCATTTGCTGTTTCTGTGGTTAGGTGCTGAGCGTAGTCTCTAGATGATTGGTATGTTGAGCTTGGTATAAATATAGAGTGAACTACTCTTAGTTATTGTCCTTAAAATTGGTTGTGGATTTTCGGTTGAGGATATTGGTTCCACTTAACTATTGATCTTAAAATTGGTTATCTGTTACTTAAATACACATTTTTTTATTTGAGAGATGCTATTTACAAATTTTCCTTTCAAATATTGTAACTCTTGTTTTTCAGGGAGGTGCTGTTCTTGATAAGAGTTTGCAGCCCCATGAATCACATATCCCCTATATTCTACAGTTTATGGTAATTACTTTTTTATCTGAAATATTGAATCAAGATTTTGTTTTATGGTAGCCACATTGGACTGCTAATCAATTTGTTTTGTTTCTTATGTTGATAAAAAGAATCTAGTTTTCTTTTAGTGTAAGAATTTTATGGTATTGTGATCTTCATATGAATTTTGATCAATATTACTCCAGTATCTTCATAATAATTAGCTTCTACTATATAATTACTTCCTCTTATTTTTTGCTAAACATCTCTTTCCTGTCCAGCAAGTAATATAAATAGTTGAATGACTCTTGGTCTTTCTTGACTAAGTATATCATGTGTTGTTATTGTTAGAATTGTTAGAATGCTGCTAAATTTGATTAGTCAATTCTATTCCTTTTGAGATCCAGCAAAGCGGATCCTTGAGAAATCTGAGAAATAATGCTATAGTCCTTTACATGAAGTTCTGTTTAACACAGTTGCTTCACAAAGTCTAGACAAGGGAAAATGATTTCTAACTGCATGCTTGTAAAGTTTGCTGCAGTTACAAGGTGATTATAATTTTCTTGGTTCCAGAAAAAGTTGGTGACATACCTTTGCTTTTGATTTTGTTCTTGCTTAGTTGCTCGTCATAGTTCCATTGTATCCCATTTGATAACTTATTTAAGGCATCTAAGTATGTTCGTTTTTTTTTTTAATTTCACCACTGCCCTTCATGTTATAGCTTATGGAGAAACCAGTTTCATGTTTTGGCTATTGCACAAATAGTAGTCTACATGACATGTTTTAGGGGAGATTTTAGGTTTGAATTATGGGAGATCTCTCTAAACTGAACTTTTGCAATTATTTATGGTGATGGCATTGGTTTGATGAATCTTAAAAAGATTATGCATGTGGACCCTCTTATGGTTCTTAAAATACAATCGAGTGTCACTGTTTCGGTTAGCCAGATCTATGTTTCTGCATTGGTGTTATATTTTTGTAATTCAGAAGGTTTTCTTTTTGCAGGTTGACTATAACTTGTATGGGATGGGTCATTTGCATCTATCGAAGGTTAAGTTCCGTCGTCCAGTACCGGATGTTTTCACCACAAGGAAATTTAATTACAATATTCCACATGGGAAGGAGTTGGATAAGTTGCCTCAGAATTCTGCTGACTTTCAGGTGACCTTTGTCTTTTTCTCTGTACCGGATGCTTTTGGGGTAGCTATAAACACATTAAATTCTTACCATCTTTACATAATTTTGTTGATATTATAAAAAAATTTCATTAGGCAGATTCAGTTGGAAGTGAGTCTTCAAGTTCTCCATTCTGGGTATCCTCCACAATTCCGGGTGATTGGATGTGGCAACTTTCCAGCCAATTTGACGGGTTATCAGATCAAAACATTAAACGTCAAAGTGTTTGTGAGCTTGAGGGAGATGCTACAGTCGATGGTTTGTATGACATCCCAGTTTAGTTGCATCAATTTTGAGTTTTTTTGATGATTGGTTGGTGAATGTGTTCATTGCTTGTGATTTTGCAGACATTGTTAATCAGCAATTTAAAATGTATACATCCCTCTCACAAGCCCCTACTGATATGAAAATGGTCCAGTCACTCCTTCCAATTTGGGAGGTTTGCTCTCTTGCCGTCTGTAAGCTTTTTTCACATATAATACATTTGTATCTTTTATTTTTGCTGTTTTGTGAAATTTACCTTTGATGTTGCAGGAAGAGTATGAAAGGACTGGGATGCGTGAAGCAGCTATACCTCCTGATCCTGGCAAACCACTTCCACAAGATGTTCTGAAAATTCTCTTGCTTGGTATCAAATTTGAGAATCTATTTGCCGAATTGTGTCACGAAGGAGAAGAAACTATATCTTCATTTGAGAATGATGTAAAAGATCTGAAGTCAATGACCGATCCAGAGCATTTAAGTTTCTTGAAAGAGAAAAATATTATAGCATCTTTATCACCGCAAGGTTTACTACATGGAGAGGAAATTGGTACAACATCCTCCCAAGGGAAGGATGTGTGTCCTAAATTATCATGTGGTAGTCAGTCATCTGAAATGGTAGGAACATTAAATGCTTAGGTAGTTTTTCATTATGTATGTTATCCAGTTGTTAATGAATTTTCATTAAGATTGACTGACATCTTTTAGCATTTCCGTCAATAATAAACGTGACTGATGTCTTGTTATATAATTTTTTAACATGCACTACACATATAATTTCCCTAAGCACTTTGCAATCAATATGAGTGATTCGTTGAAGTCATTTTGATTATTATTTTTGTTTATTATTTCTTTTTCCCTTCCTTTTGTGATCTTTTATTCTCTTCTATCTTTCGTGTCTATTCTCGTGTACTGTGAAATCGCTTCTCTTGGTTTGCTTTTTCCTCATAGCATATTATATCTGTGTGTGGTATTTGCAGCAGAAGTTGTATAGTAACTATCGGTTTATATAATTGTTCCTCTCTGAATGTATCCATGTGAAATGCCAAATAAGACACTGGTATAGCCAACTGTATTTGCTGTATGCACTGTCGTGGACTTATGTTCTGAATCATTTCTTCAGGCTACAGATATCGAGGCGCTGGGGCTTTTAAAGTGGCTTGCTTCTTCTCAGGCTGCTGAAGATTTAAATTCTGATGATGAATTTCTTTGTGCGACCATTCTGAGTCCCCTGTTGCCTGAAACAACAATTGATAAAGTGCTGGAGAAAGCTAATATGGATTATGAAAGGGAATCTCAAAAAGAGTGTCAGGATATTCTCGATTCAGTTGATGTAATCAGATTTGATGGTTTGGAAGAAAGAGCTTCTCGTTCTGTTGATCCCAGTAACCGTACTCAAATTTCATCAGAGAAAAAGATACCGCAAGTAGATGGCTCCAGTGATGATCTGCATTTATGTTCTGCTGAATCAGCTGAAAATTCATCTAAAATAGAAATGAAAATTGATTCAAAAAGGTCTTTGGAACACCAGTTACCACAGGATACTGGCCCAAGCTTTTCTAGCAAGCAAAAAAAGAAGAAAAAGTTATGGGGCTCCTTACCGATTTCAGAGGCCCAAAAGGTGAATGATGACTTAGAAACTGACTGTGTAGAAATATCGGATATATGTGTGGATGAAAGTAAAGACTGTAGAGGTACGAGTTTCTCGTCTAGGAACAAGTTGGCAAAAGGTTCAAATTTTTCAATGAAAAATGAAGATGCCGATGCTGGTGACACAACTACACTGATTGGATGCTCTGTGCGAGACTTGATGAGAAAAAAGCGGTGCTACCGAGTTGAGCCACATGAAAGTGGGTCTCTTGGGGTGAAAAAACTTCTTTTGATAGGGGAACCGAAAAAAGAAATCTCTCTCAGCCCAAAAATATTAGATTTTAACTCATTTCAAGATGATGAGCAGGACAAATGGCCTGTTGAGCCTTCAAACCCTAGGCCATCACTACCCCTTGTGTCTAGTACTGATGGCCCATTACAAGTTAGTACAGGTCTCTCTTCAGTGCATAGTGGGAAAAGGAAACTACATTGCTCTTTCAACACCAAGAAGGAAGGTTATGCAGTTCTTGTAAACCATCACGAAGCTGATAATAGTAAGGAGTCTGACTTAGGTGCAGTTTCATCAGAAGACATAAATTGTAATTTCTATGCTTCTAAGTCTGGTTCGTTGTTGGATGTTCAGTTGTCAAAACTGAATACTGAGGTCAAACCTGTAGGTGATGAGAGACTGCAACGAACAAGTCCTCCAATTCAGTGTGATTTGTTTGCTTTAGATGGTTCTGATTCTGTTGATAAATATGGCAATGAAAGAAGAATTTTCACAGGAAGGGTACATGGCATTTCTGAAAAGAAACACGTGGGCACAGACATAACAAATGACAAAACTGTTCTGCAGAATGAGAAATTCATTGGTCAAGAACAGGGACAAGATTCTGGTGTTTGCGGTTTTGGCTGCTTAGGATCCACATCCACAAGTTTCAATGTAGAAGGAAAACCTCTGGACTTAGTTGCCATGACTTTCTGCAGGAAACCTCCCACTCCAGACTCCAAAGACGGACAATTTGAAAATGCTTCTTGTTCTTCACCTACAATACCTGATCATTCTTATCTTGTTGATGAGGAAAATCATGAAGGAGTATCAGGTTGCATTTTCTGTTTCCTTGAATTTTTTTCCTTACATTTAGTAAACCATCTCTGTTTTTCTTTGGCATAGGGGTATTTTAGATTGCACATTTGTATTTGTATTTAAATTTAATATCGAGTAGAGAAGATCAGGGAAATTATTGGGGCAGGGAGCGGTTGTAAACTGTAGTTAGATATATTAATTGATATTATTGGTCTTTAGCATGCGAACTGCTTCTACAACAGTTGTTTGTATCAGTGAGGATTCAAGCGCATTTTCTTTTTTTCTTTTCTTTTTCTTTTTCTTTTTCTTTTTCGAACTAATAAAAGGATGACTCAAATGTGTATCTATAGTATGCATTTTGAAGCAAATTGATGTGATGATGTATTTATGGAAGTGACCTTTGATAGTGCTCTAGTACATACTTTGAAAGTTGGAAAATGCAATTAGATTGACAAAGTTGCTTGGATTTAGGCAAGATAATTTGTATAAAAAAAATGATAGAATCGGCGCTACATGCTTGTAGTCTCTACAATTTCAGAAATTGTAGCATAAATGTTTTTTATTCTTGTGATTCTGTAGAGGTGTTACTGATTTTGTGCTTTGCATCCAAAATGATTTTAGGCTAAACAACTGATAGAAATCATGCATTTTGCTATGGTCATTTTCTCATCCATTGATTGTGGATTATCTGATGTTGTAATTGGCAGTATGAAATTATTGCTGATTAACCTGTATTATTTGTTTTTGCATTTCAAGGAAGAGCTTATCAATAGAAATCATGCATTTTGCTATGGTCATTTTCTCATCCATTGATTGTGGATTATCTGATGTTGTAATTGGCAGTATGAAATTATTGCTGATTAACCTGTTATTATTTGTTTTTGCATTTCAAGGAAGAGCTTTGGATAATATTCTCCCATATTTTGAGCGAGATTGCCTAGTAGAGAAAGAATTTCAGAACAAGTGGCAAAAAAATAGCAACTGTAAATCCCATCAAGAAGACATCATGGGTGTCCCTACCCAGTATTTAAATGATGGCTCTTGTTTGTACATGCTGGCACCTGCATTTTCACCCCCTTCTGTGGATTGTGTAAATAGATGGCTATTGCGTGATGAAGGTATCTGCTGGTTTTTGTGCATAAAACTAATTGGCAACTTATTTGAATACGTATGTTTCTGGTAATGAATTTTAGGTGCTGGAGAGAGAAACAAGTCATCAGTGGAGCCTTCTTCTCCAATAGGTAAGTTTTGAATGCATTTCAGTGTGTTAAATTAATATAGAAAACCTATCCATATAGCTCAAACCTTTTTGCAGGCTCTTGTCTGATTTGTTCACAAGGACTTTTGCATGATTACTGTAACAAGCATTTGGCTGAATCAGGTTCTAATGCAATGCCTGTGTCGGAAGAATTACATCCAGAAACTGATGGAAGGGTCAATATAGAATCAAATTCTGATCCGAAAGAGGGGACAAAAATGTTGCAGAGTGAAGGCTGTGTTGCAGAAGAAAATGCATGCACTGATTGTTTACAAGATATTTCCCAGATATCGGGCCCAGATGGGAGATCAAGGCCTACTCCTCTAAGTCAAATTGGGTTTAAGGATCCAGCCAGTCTTGGTGCTGGAGAACAACTAACGTTGTTAAGTATAGAGGTAATATTACTATATTGGCCAAACATTGTATACTCATGTCGAACAAAGTTTCAAAAATGTGTCAGAATTTTAAAATAACATTCATCGATTAGAGTGCAGCATTAATTTTTTTAATATATATATTTTTATTTTCATAAGTTAAAAGTTGTCTACTTTATCAAGAACATTTCCTTTTGTCGTGTTGCTGCAAATGATTATCCGATTGTCTAGCTATATGATTACTATCAGATAATCCACAATCAATCTATAAGAAAGAACTGTTGATCCACTTGTTCTTGTTATTATATTGTATATGATTTATCTTGTGAGTAATTCCAAAGTTTGTATGTTGGACCTTTTTTTTTGTTTCTTTTATATTTTTCTTTAATTTTCTCTGACTACCTAGCATGCATGATTGCCATCTTGTTTTCATTGATAGTTATGTTTCCATCAGTTCACATGGTCTTGGCATGTATGTTTAAGTTAAGTAGCTTAAACACTTAATGACAACTGCAAGTACTACTTAGTATTGTGGTTAGAAAATATGGTATTGATCCCTGAATTAGTGAAACACTTGCTGACAGGTCCAATCAGAATCTAGAGGTGATCTCAGGCCCAATCCTCAATATGATGCTATAAATGTAGTAGCTCTTGCATTTCAAAATGATGATGGTTCTGTATTTGAAGTTTATGTGCTCTTGCGTAGTAATATTGAATCTTTTCAAAGGTATGATAAATTAATTCTCGTATTGACATTTGATGTGCTTCCTCTTTTCTTTGATTTGTTTTATACAATGAGTATGACTTCATATATTTACCATACTTGTTGGGCTCTTTTTTATGTATATGATAAAATGAAAAATTGAACTTTGTCAATATGTTGATTGCATTGAAGTGTAGAGAGTTTTCCAAGTGAAACTGAAGTTGTCAATCATAAGGTTTTTCTACTGCTGGAATAACAGGAAACAGTAGCAAGACAATCTGCTTGGGTTTAGGAGGCTAGATTGTCTTCTGACTAATGCATTGTTTGTGGAAAAGTTCCTCATTGTTTGTTACTTTTTTTTTTTTATCTTGTTATTCCCTTTAGGTAAGAAAATTGTCTCTATCAATAGAAGAGGAAAAAAAGCCAGCATTGCCTATATTAAACAATGATTCAAAAATTGGGAACTACTTGGTCATCTTTAATTCGGTTTCTTACTTTGAACTTTCATGAAGAAATTTTTTAACAACAGTGGCAATCATCTGCCAAGACTGTGCATCGTATTTTAACAGCCTAAGCAAGCGGATAGTAAATTATGTTAGAGGAAATTTGATGATTGAGGTTGCACAGTCTATATTCCCACTGGGTGATGAGAGTTCTTATCTCTGTCTTGCGCCAATGGGTTTCGTTGGTCAATAATTGATTGTTTTATATACCTTTTATAGTATATTCTGGCCATTGACTTAGTTTTGATTCTGCCAGATATAATACTTTTATTACGTGCCAGGTGCAATATACATAATTACATAGATGTAGATCTTTTACTAGTGATTGTGTGTTTTTGTGCGTATCCTCTGATATTATTTTCCTGGAGGGATTTTTATTTTTTTATTTTTTTATTTTTTTATTTTTTTTAATTTGCTTTTATCCCACATCAATATGCAGGAGTCTTGATGGAGTTCCTGACTGCAAGGTGTTTGCATTCCCTGATGAGAAATACTTATTTAGCCACTTCATAAAGATTTTATTATCATTTGATCCTGATATCTTAATGGGGTGGGACATACAAGGTGGTTCTCTTGGTTTCTTGGCTGAGAGGGCTGCACATCTTGGCATAGGCTTACTTAATGACATTTCTCGGACACCATCAGAAACTAAGATTGCTGCTGCAGATTTAGAAACTTCTGAGAGGGGAATTCCAGATAATCTGCAACCCGAATCTGTAATAGCTGATTCTGTAGTAGTTGAGAATGCTATAATTGAAGATGAATGGGGCCGAACTCATGCCAGTGGTGTCCATGTTGGTGGTAGAATTGTCCTCAACGTATGGCGACTAATGCGTGGTGAAGTTAAGCTTAATATGTACACAATTGAAGCTGTAGCAGAAGCTGTTTTGAGGCGAAAAACTCCATCAATTCCTTATAAAGTACTGACAAAATGGTTTTCTAGTGGTCCTGGACGAGCAAGGTATCGCTGCATTGAATATGTAGTGGGGAGAGCAAAATTGAACCTTGAGATTATGAATCAACTTGATATGGTATGATAACAAAGATTTTAAATCTTGTGATGGACATATGCTCTTTATGTGCTGCCTTAATGGCTTGAAATTTTCTTTTCCTTTGTTATTATTATTATTAAAATGTTCATTACAAAACATACATACTTCCCGAGTCCAGGGACACAACATAACGATTTTATTGCACCATAGAGTTATGTTAGTTAGGAAAGGACACAATTCTGATAATTGGATGGAGAAGTATGTATGATGTTTGAAACTCTAGTCATAATGAAATGCATCAGGCTACAGATGTATTTACTTTCTTTTTGCTTTCGTTGTCTTTTTCCATTTAGAACTTTTTGATCTGTGCTTTTGCAGATAAATCGAACATCGGAACTTGCTCGCATCTTTGGCATTGACTTCTTTTCGGTTCTTTCTCGAGGCTCACAGTATCGTGTTGAATCTATGTTTCTGAGATTGGCACACACACAAAACTACCTTGCCATATCTCCTGGGCATCAACAGGTTATTGCTTAAAGTATTTCACTTTCTGTATGGTGTATACCACTGTACTATTTTTTTTGAAAGGGTATTCCGCTGTACTATTATGCTGCAGTTTATGTAAATGATTGTTTTTCTTATTTCTTCTCTTTTAGATGCATGCCATTATTTTTAGAGTATTATAAGTTGGACATATTTTTCTTCTGTTCTTGATGTTTGATTTTGTGTCATTTCCCTATCGAATATCTTGTTTATCATTTCTTAACTCTTCTGCTCCATATTTGATGTCTGCTTAGTATGTTATTACTTCCAAATTTCTCACCTAATCAAACTGTTTGTTGGTATCAAATGGCTTTTGTAGAACAAGCAGTTACTGGATTTTGATAGACTGCATCAGCACTATATGATACTTTTTTTTTGGACAAATCACTATATGATACTGTAACTTAATGATTCAATATTTACAAGATATTTCGTGCTCATTCCTTTTTTCAATTTTGTATTCTTCGGTTCTTTAGGAAAGGCTACTAAGAATGACATGTAATAAAGACGTGCTGTTTTAGTTTATATCTTCTTTACTCTGAATTAAATACTAGTCATATTGAACCTAAATTTTACAACTCTTAGTTGCTCAGCGGTACTTTCTTCTATTACGGACTGTTAAAAGTTGCGACTGAATGACTATCTCAACCTTTATGTTATGTAGGTTGCTTCTCAGCCTGCAATGGAATGTATACCTCTAGTAATGGAACCAGAATCTGGATTTTATTCAGATCCAGTAGTTGTTTTGGACTTTCAGTCTCTTTATCCATCAATGATAATTGCATACAACCTTTGTTTTTGTACGTGTCTTGGAAAAGTTGTACCTTCAAAGGAAAATACTCTTGGTGTTAGTTCTTTTTCTCCAGATCCACGTGTTTTGCGGGATTTAAAAGATCAAATTCTACTTACTCCAAACGGTGCTATGTACGTGCCTTCGAAGGTAATATGTTAAAATGTATTTTCTTTCACTTTTTAATTTTTCTTCAGAGAAATTTTGTAATTATTTTATTTTTTAATTAAGAATGATTGTGTGATTTATTTTGAATAGATTTGCAAAGGTGTATTACCCCGTTTATTGGAGGAAATATTATCTACAAGAATAATGGTGAAACAAGCAATGAAGAAGTTGGCTCCTTCACAGCAAGTTCTTCACAGGGTATAGCTATCCTCCACATTGATATATAAGCTAATCATGCAGTAGATTTGTTGGATTCTCACTGTTAATTATCTTATATAGAGATACATATATAAAGGAGATCTAACTTAGAGTTAGTATACTTGATACATGCCATGGATATTTTTGTTGCCACAAAATGTCTTAATATTTTCTTGTAAGTTGACATGTTAATGACTATTTGAACTGAATGTAAGAGAAATGTAATGTTTTGGTGGTTAAAACTTCTAGAGCATTTCTCTTGCACTTATGTACATATAAAAATCTCCATGGAATTTTGAATTCACTAGCTTTTATCATTTTTCAGATATTTAATGCAAGACAGCTCGCTTTGAAGCTGATAGCAAATGTAACATATGGTTACACAGCTGCTGGATTTAGTGGTCGCATGCCTTGTGCAGAGCTTGCAGACAGTATTGTTCAATGTGGTCGTAGCACGCTTGAAAGGGCTATTTCATTTGTAAATGCAAATGATAAGTGGAAGGCTAGAGTTATATATGGTGATACTGATAGGTACACTGTCCATCTCTGTTTACAAGTTACCAGAAGTTTCCGATGCATATAGTTTACAAGTAGCTTGCTTGAAATGTTACGGTCTCCCCTTTTGAACTCTGAAAAACGTAATCTCACTCATGTCAAATACTGGATTTCCATTGTTGAAAGCATTGGATCATTGGGATTGCTAATGTCGTTTTTTTATCATTATGGACTTGTTTTAGAGTTTTGTTTTTTCTGCTTGAATCTCATTTGAACAAGTTGATTACGAGTTGAAATTCATTTTTTTGAACAAGTTTTTTGTGCTTGTGTTGGTCAGTTGAAATTCTTCATTGGGAGTCTTTTTTTTTTTTTTTTTATTTGACTGGAATTCATATATTGGTGTGCCGAATTTCTCAGAAGAGCAGTCATACTCTGTGGTTTGCAGTCTAGATTTGTGTTTCATTTTCTTTCCTATTCTGCATGTTTGATGTTTGATAAGGTTGAATGGCCCTTTTTTATACAGTATGTTTGTGCTCCTCAAGGGCCGGACTGTGAAAGAATCACTTCAAATTGGGCATGAAATTGCATCTGCGATAACTGCTATGAATCCTTATCCAGTCGTATTGAAAATGGAGAAAGTCTACCACCCATGCTTCCTCCTCACTAAGAAGCGATATGTCGGTTATAGTTACGAAAGCCCTGATCAAACTAAACCAGTATTTGATGCTAAAGGTATTGAGACAGTTCGCAGAGATACTTGTGGGGCTGTTTCTAAAATGTTGGAGAAATCTTTGAAACTCTTTTTCGAACATCAGGATATTTATGAGGTAAAAATGCTATAATATTTTACTACTTTATGGATTTTGATTGCTAAAACTGAGAATACCTCTCGAAATTGTTGAATTGAAATATATGGTTAAATGAGGTACACTATTTAGTCATCTCTTATGTTAACTATTCCTTTATTTATTCTATACCTTTCCAGTCCTCTTCTGTCTATATTTTAGCTTTCATGGTCTTCTTTACGCTTTCTATTGCTCCGAGCAATTTTCGAATGGAATAATTCAAAGAAAGAGCAATAGTTTAGCAGTTAGCAAAATCTTTTGGGTTCTGGCAAGCATCATCATATATGAACTTCGGTCACTAAATTTATCAAAGTTATGGCTCTGGAAATTTTCAATTGCACCACAGAAACTCCTGCTCTTGAACTTTATAGAAATTACCTACTAATAAGTGCTTTTCTGATCTTCCTCAAATCACTACAAATAATTTCATTACTTTTGCTCTCGAAAACCGCTGTTTATAAAATAGTGATCTTGCATGCCCATTTTTGTTTTACTCAGGTCAAAGCATATCTACAGCGTCAATGGACACGGATATTATCTGGCAGGATATCTCTTCAGGATTTTGTTTTCGCAAAGGAGGTTCGCCTAGGTAGCTACAGCACAAGGTCTTCTTCGTCACTCCCACCAGCAGCAATTGTGGCTACCAAAGCAATGAGGGCCGATCCCAGGGCAGAACCATGCTATGGAGAGCGAGTACTTTATGTTGTAATCCATGGGGAGCCGGGTGCCCGCCTGGTTGATATGGTTGTGGATCCATTGGATCTTTTGGCCGTTGATTCCCCTTACAGATTAAATGATCTATACTACATCAACAAACAGATAATCCCAGCTTTGCAGCGGGTATTTGGACTAGTCGGTGCTGATTTGAACCATTGGTTTTTAGAAATGCCTCGTCCAAGCAGGGAAGCTCTTTCTAAACGTCCATTTCATGCTTCAAATTCACGGCGGAGTAGGATTGATTTCTACTATCTCTCAAAGCATTGTATACTATGCGGTGAGCTGGTCCAGGCATCGGCCCCTCTATGCAACAAATGTTCACAAAACCAAATTGCTGCTGCAGCTGCTATAGTCGGAAGGACTTCTAAATTGGAGGAAGATATGCAACACCTTGCTGCTGTAAGTTCTGCAGTCATATTTTCTGAATTTGTCGCCTTGATTCTGAGGTTGATTTTGAAACTGGTTGTTGATTACATTGCAGATATGTCGACAATGTGGAGGTGGCGACTGGCTTGTGGAAACCGGAGTGAAGTGCACCTCACTTGCCTGCTCGGTGTTCTACGAGAGGCGGAAAGTTCAGAAAGAATTACAGGGCCTTTCCTCCATTGCTACTGACAAAGGTTACTACCCAAAATGTATGGTTGAGTGGTTTTAACTCTCCAATACGCGAGTGGCGTTTTCTTGTGTAGTTTTTTATTTATTTATAATTTTGTGTTGTATTTTGTTTCGCTAATTGATTATATGTTTTGTTGTTGTAAGATAGTATTGTAAAATTTAGTAAAGTATGTACTACAATAGTTTTTGTTTTTTTATTTTTTTATTTTTTGGCTATATATATATATATATATTAATTAGTTATATATTGTAAACTTACTTATTTTTGAATAATAAATTCAGAATTTAAGGGAGAATGATATGACTTGAACCCTCGACCTAATCTCACTCAAGTTTAGATCTATTTTAAACAATATAATTGAAAAAGGAACATAAGCAACATCCTTTAATAGACTCTTGTGTCTTTTCAGAGAGGACCTTTGGAGTACCTTGAGTACTATGGATTTATTTTCCATTAATTTCCTATGTAAGAGATTTATATGATTAATTATTTATGTTACATAAATACGTAATCTGATATAAGTTGAGTTGGAGAAACACAGAATGTAGGGTTATATTAAAGTATTTCCGTTTCTTTAAGAAAAAAATTGTTATAATTAATTAAAGATTTGAGATAATAGACACCATGAACCAACAATTTCAATGTTTAGGTCAACATAATCTCGTAATTTGACCTCTATTTTTCTTTGTTAGTTGCAATGTTTTTTCCATTCATAAAAAGTAATGATAATATTAAATAAATAAAACAATTTCCTTTTTCTTTAAATCAGCCTGAATTTTTTTTTTTTAATAATAATAATAATAATAATAATAATAATAAATGCTGTAAACAAAAATAAAAAAATAAATAAAAAAATCAGCCTGAATTGGACTGAAGAAAACTTTGGTTTGGGCTTGGCCCAAAAACCTCCTTTTTTCTCTTTTTTTTCTTCAGTCTTCACACGGGTTTAAGCTTTGCGTATAAACTGTATTCGGTATAGTTTTCAATTCAATGGAGGGTTTTACTCACACTTAGCTCCTCTCACAGTCACAGACACCAAAAAATGGCGAAACTCCATTCTCTCTCCTCCTTCTCAGACGCCTCTCTCTCACTTCCAGAAACCCCAGACCCCATTTTATCTCTCTTTACTTCTCCAATGCAAAACCCTTCTCCACTTCCAACCTCCCAGCTTCAAACCCCACCACCGCTTTGGACCCCCAAGCGAAACCCTCCTCGCTCTCTGCTCGTATGGGCTTCATCTTCGAACAAATCGATGAAATCGAGAAGCAAAAGGAAGAGAAAGACCAGACCCTCCAGAGAATTCGCGCTTGGCGCCAATCAAAACAACAGCAGACCACTCCGAATTTGGTTCAAAATGTAGATAACCAGCGAATTGATGACGGCGAAGAGCGGATAGAAGCGGGGGCTATTTCGAAAACGGAGAACCCAGATTTTATTTCCAGTGTAGAAGAAAACCCAGGAAGGGTTTTGGATAAAAGGGAGGGAGTGGTGAGGAGGAAGGAGGTCGTGGTGTCGCATCCATGGCTGGAGTGGATAGAGCTGATGGAGAGGTTGGTGAAGCAGAATTACTTTGATCACAGGAGGAAAGATGAGGACAAAATGGTGGCGGTGATTTTAATGATTTCAAGATTGTCCAGAAATTATTGCAAATTTTATGGTTCTGCATTTCATGATTTGAGTGCTTGAAAAGGAAGTCATTTGAACGATAAAATTTGGATTTTTATGTCAATTAGTTAAATGTCTGCTATAGGGACCTATTCAGAGATTGCAATTTGCTTTTCTGAATAGATGGTCGTGACAATTACAACTTTGTAAATGATGATGGATAATAGAGGGAACTCTATGATTGATGGTAGAAGATCATCTCGAGGGTCCTGTGGTGATATAACAGAGGATCTAATGGGGATGACTATGGTGGACGGAGAATGAACAAACAAAAGGGGTGATTCAAGGGATTTCAGGGGACCTAAACATGAAGGATCCATAGGTTCAAAACAGTGGTTCTCACAAATATGACATGAATGCAGATAGCGGTCCTAATGGATTTAAAAACAGTAGGCAGGTTATTGAAAGGTAGATCTGAGCCCGCACTATAATTTCAGGGCTTTATCCGATGATCAAGAGAAATTATACTTCTTACAAGCCTGCCTCCAAGCCAAGGAGAATATGAAAGAATTTTGGATGTGGTGGCAATGCTGTTGTTGGAAGTTGTTGCTTGTTGCTTACCTGCCTCACCAAAGTTGTCCTCCACTGGATAGAATATAACATTTGCCATTTGTTTGTAAGATTCAACTTTCTGATTTTATTATAAGATTTGGTGGTCTAAATTGCCAAAAGATATCTCATTCTAGTGATTTTATGATAATATCACTAGGACATATCTCAATTCATGAAACTTGATCAAAGTATTTAGATATCTAGAAATAAGTTTTTATCACAATACAACCATAAGAAACGATCATAGAAGTTCATGAAAACGAGTGCTGCAACACTTCATAAATTAAGCAGCAACATCATATGAATGACAGTAAAAGGTATAGAAAGAAGAATCTCTCACATCAGACTTGAACATGATGCAAGGTCCAATGTCTCACAAACTACATAGGGGGTCACCTCTCCGATCTCCAAATGGTAGCTAGAAGAACCATCACAATTTTTAATGGAACTCTTGACTCTCTGTAACCAAACAAAGCATATCAAAGGTGAAAGAAGAAATTGCATAAAAAAAGTCTATGGAAGAAATTGTACTAGAGATTTCTTAGTTTAGTGAACAAATGCATACCGCTTCTTTATCTAACTGTTGTTTTGGATTATTCTTACTTTTATGTTCTTTGCGTGTTCTATGTGTTTTCTTTGCGAGTTCTTGGCATTCTTCAACAAAACAAAACACATTAAAGATGAAAGCAGGAATTGTATTAAATAATATATAGAAAAGTACTAAACATTGCTTAGCTTAATGAATCAAAACATACCTTTTTTTCATAGAACTGTTGTATGGCTTTATTAAGGTCAACGTCTGGACATAGTTCAATCGATTCATTGTGAATTTTGACTTTCCGTAATGTTTGCGTGGTTAAGACTCCTCGAGAGAAAATCTTCATCTGGGGGCATTCGTCCACAATTAATTCTTCTAAAGATGGGAATCGTAAGGTGACATTCCCAGAGCAGAAACCTGTGAGACTTAGTAACCAATTGAGTGACAGCTTCTTCAACTTTGGGAAAATAATTTCATCCTCTGTTACATCTCCATGATTTCTTACCACTTCTGTAATATTTTCGCACCACCCTATTACCATTTCAGTGAGCTGGACCAGGCTTTTGGCTGCTGAGGATGTTCCAATGTTGATCAAACTTCTGCATTCCTGAACTTGCATAACTTTTAGATTCTGGAAAGAAGCTGAAGGTGGCATAACATTGATCAATCTGCTACACTGCCTTATGTTTAGATCTTCGAGATTTTGAAGAATTAAATCCAGCTGTTTGAAGTCATGTTTCCACATGTACTTCAGATCATTAAGGAAGGAAAGGTGTAATGTTTTAATTCTTGCAGGCATCGCTGCCTGTGTTTGGTCCCCTTCATGTGAAAATATCTCTGTGTATGAACCTCCCTCAATTATAAGTTTATCCAGATTCTGACATCTTTGAATGATACAAAGTGGCAAACCTGTCAATTCATCATCTTGGACCTCAAGAATTTTAAGTTTGTCAAAGAGTGATTCTGGAACATGGCCCTGCCACATCATCCTGACGTTTATTCCAGATAATTTCAATTGCTCCAAACAGGGGACGGCCTAACAACCAATCAGATCATAAGAAGCAAGTATATAGGTGTTATGTTCCTTCAAAATAATATCAATTCAAAGAGAAGAATATTATTTAAAAAAAAAGAAAAAAACTGTACATACCTCTTCGTTCAAGCACAGGGGTTGTTGCATTTGCAATTCCAACGTTTTCAAGACAGGCACTTCCACTGTATGTCTACCCGGGTACAAGCTTCTAAGTTCTGGTAGTGTCCACAGTTCCAAGGAGGTCAATTTCGGAAAGAGAAACTTAGGAGAGTACTCATCGTTTGCAACATTAGATGCAGCAAAGACATATTTCAGATTTTCACAGTATCCAACTACCAATTGTTGTAGGTTTGAAAAGCACAATTCTCTTGATTGAGTTGCTGCTATAGATTTTCTTTTGTCAGAAATTATTCCTTGAAGGTCAAATATTTCTTCTAAAGACCAACATCCCACAACATTTAGAGACTCCAGACTCAAGAACCTTCCACATATGTTCGATGGAAACATGGTCGGTAGCTTCGGGCAATAGTAAACTTCCAATGACTTTAATTTGTTAAAGGAATCCCCATCAAGTTGGTTGTGCCATATCATCTTCAATTTGTCCATGTTGGAAATTTCCATTATCTCTAAGCTAGGAACGCTAACCTGCAGGGAATATGCTATTGATTAGTAACTCGGATTCTTTCTAATTATAACTGAGAATAATTGGAAAATATATATCCAGAAAATTAAGAAATAGAAAAATCAGGTCTAACTAAATGGATAAAATGTAAATTAAATTTTTAAAGATTACAAAACTTGTATAATAGGAAAACGAAGAAAAACTTAAACAAAGAGAACATGTATGGTACAAAATTTCCATTTTCTCTAAGCTAGAAACTCTAACCTGAAATATATATATATATATAAAGAGAGAGAGAGAGAGTAACTAGAGATTCTAATTTTTTTAAAAAATAATTGGAACATATATATCCGAAAAATAAAGAAATACGAAATCAGGTATAACTAAATGGAGAAAATTTAAATTAAATTCTAGAATATCACAAGGCTTGTAGAATAGTAAAACTAAAATAAAACTTTAAACAATGAGAAGATATATGATACCGTATGTATACCTGATCATTGAAAATGAATGCCTCCAATTCAGGACAGCTTTTTATCTCGAATTCTTTCAACAATGGAAATTCCATGTAATATCCGGACCACAATCTTGTCAGCTTCGCAAGATTTGCCATATGTAGGCGGTTTAATTTAGGGAACGATATTGAATCCTTCCTATCTTCTTTTCTTGACACTCCCGTGACTCCCGTTGAAGATGAAAATAGTTCTTTCAAATTAGCACATTCATTTAGAATCAACTCAGTTAAATTTTGAACAAAAAAAGATTTCGTTGGAGGTAAGTTGTGCCAAATCTTTTCGACATGATTAATCCAATAAATTTTCAAGGTCTGCAAATTGGGAAACACAACCTGCAGATAGAGTTGTTTAATTGAAATCTTCTTGGCATGATAAAGAACTAATTAAAGAAGTAACAATTATATATATATATACACTAATACACATGAACACACTCTTTTGTGATGCTCAATTGAATAGAATTAGAATTTTCAACCTATCTAAACTCAACATCAACAACCTTAGAAATAAAATAATTATGTCAATACAAGACACCCAATGATATGCTCTTCATACATACCCTATAATTAATACTTAATCCAACCCACTCTCAAGCTAGATTGTGTGTTTGAGTCGTATCATCCTCTTTCGAACCCTAAATTAATTGTAATAGTACAAAGAAAGTTTTGCCTGATTTTGAGCCCTTACAATTATATATATACTCATGAAAGATGGAAAGTTATAATTATAAATATATTTTGAGCCCTTATATATATTTTGGAATTTAGCATGTAAGATTTGTAAAATCCAAATTGACTGTCAAATATTTGATTACTATGAAAAACACCAGGTGACAAATTTCAAAACAATTCTCTCGATGGAGACTAGTAATTTTATATTTTTAAGTTAATATATATATATATATATTTTTTTTTTGCTGAAACAAATTAAAGTTTGTGAGACAATTTATGCTATTTTAAAAGTTAATTGAGCTCATGAGTCATGACATTACATTTTGTTTTTATTAGGAAGTTACCAATATATATTTTTGTTATGACAAATGAGAATAAAATGAGAGAGAACAATATTATCCGGACATACCTTCATCTCATCATTGAAAAGCAACTTGGGAATATCAATCAATTGCAACGGGGAAGTTGTCTTCACTCTATGGCAGAAACTTTTTAACCGTGGTAGATTTTGCAGAGTCATAGAGTGTAATTGACTGAACTGGATCTCATGAATCACTTCAATGCTGTTGAAATCATCTTCTCTCTCAATAGCAAAAATATATTCCATATTTTGGCAGGAAGACACTTGAATTTCTTGAAGTTGTGGAAGGACTCTATCAGTGGAGAATGAGAAGATATTAGTCAACCCATTGCATTCCTCGACACCTATAGTTCTTAATTGGCGGAAAGAATCTGGTAGAAATGGACCATTACAAATCTTCTTCAAATTCAATATTTTAAGAACCAATGACTCCAAGGAGAATAAGGCATCACAAGATACTGAGTGCATTGAGTTGTCCCAACGCTCTCCAAACAATTCTAGTTCTTTGATTCCCTTCAACTGCGAGATAACCCCATCCACATTGTCATTGGTCATAATCTTGAATCTCAACGCTCTGGAACTCTTAGGAGGATATTCCCAATCGTCACGGAAACCTATGGATATTTTGTATCTTTCCAGCTGTGAGGAGAGCAAGCCTTCTGACATTCTAGCATCTGGAATACAAATTTCTAAAGTGGTCAAGCCATCACGCAAACGCTTCAACTCATCGAGGCCAGCATTCCTTCTCCCTATGTTGAGTCCTCCAACCTCCCACCTGATAGAGGTATTATACATATATAATGCTTCTAATTGGGTAAAGCATGATATAACAATTGGATGAATTATTTCAAGTGTGGAACAATTAGTCAAATCCAACAGCCGTATAATAGTCAATTGATGCATCTCTTCTGGCAACTTCTCAATTTCGGAACCATGAAAACTAAGGATTTCAAGTTTCTCCATCTTTCCAATAACAGCTATGTCTCCCAACTTACATTCATCTAGACATAATGTTTGAAGGTTTACAAGGTGACTAAGTGATGTCGGTAGTGGAGATAAGTTAATTTCAATCAAATGTAAAACTTGAAGCATTGACATCTCTGTGAAGAAATCATCAGGGATTCTTGAAAATGAATCCTTAGTTTTCATATAGAAAAACTTAAGTTGTGGACATACTAACCGTAGATCTTTTGGAAGCTCGCACATATTATGCAACGTGATTGAAGTGCAATTCTTTAGCTTATTTGTATTTGCCCACGATCTTGTAATGACTTCCGTTATCACGATACACACATTTCCTTTTCCAGATGCAATTGATCTAGCGATATCACAAACAACATCATGCATAGCAAACCTATCGCTGTCATTAGGAATCCCATAATCAGCAGACTCTTTACTTTCATTAGGAGCATCAAGCAATAAAGAAGCAGCCTTCAATTTATTGATCGACACATATACGTTACATAGTGCATCTTCCATTTTGTCAAAATTTACTAACAATCCTAAACCGAATGCATATCTGAACAAGTCTTGAATATAAGCATTATAGGTGCGTCCCATGCGACCGCAAAGCAAAAAAATCTCTTGGAGCTCATTTTGAAGATAATCATAACTCAATTTTATACTTGTATATACCTCCTTTGTGATTCCCTCAAAGCTCTCCGAAGAAGGATTTTTCAATTCTCGCAAGGCATTTCTCCATTCATTTTGTCCCTTGTCTTTTAATGCCTTTGCTATGGTAACAATGGCAATGGGTATACCTCCACATTCCTTAGCTACTTCAGATGCTATAGATTCACGATTAGGGTGGTCAACAAACGTACCTGTTATGCTCTTAAATAGACTCCATGCATCTTCTTCATTTAAAGCATCAATGGAGAAATTACATTTAGAATCCATCTGATCAGTTAGCACATCACTTCTTCTTGTTGTAAGCAGTAATTTTAATCCCTTGCAATCACCTCCCATAGGAATTCCTACCGTCTCCAAATCGATTCTCTCCCAAATATTATCTAAAATTAGAAGAATCTTCTTTTCTTTCTTTTTTCGTTCACTGTTGTTTGCTCCCCTGGATACTGTGACCTCTTTCTTCAATTGTTGATATAGTGCCCTTGCTCGTCCGTTAACCGTCTCTTCATGGAATTCCAAGCCCAACTTTTTTCCAATTTCTTCCTGTATATTTTGTATGTCCGGTGTCTTAGACACTTCTACAAAGATAATCTCATTAAAGAGATTATCTTGCTTGGCTTGTCTTGCAACTTTCTTCGCTAACGTTGTTTTACCGATGCCGCCCATGCCATAAATCCCAACCATGTTCACATCAGGTTTACATAATGCATCAATGATATTCTTCGAAATAGATGTTCTCAATTCAAAAGCCTCGTAACTTTTGCTAGACTGAAGCCATGTCTCCTCTGGAATGGTACGCTTTGAAACTTCTTTGAATTGAGCAGCTTCTTGCTCGAGTTGAACAACATCAGACTTCAACTTCCCAGCAGATTTCTTGCTAAGGTGATAGCGTTTCCTCAAATTAGGACAAGAAAACCCCTTGCAAGATTGAATATTTGCTTTCTCAGGATTATCTTCATTAATGAGCTCCGAGGCCTCATCGATGACCTTCTTCACACTGTCCTGCCAAATCTTAAAGTACGGCAGCGGCTCTTCCCCGACTTTAACTAAAAGTTTCACACTGTCTCTTCTACCCTCTAACTTCTTCACTTGTTCCTTCAGATTCTCAAAGTTGCTCTTGTAGTTCCACAGATAACTGAACGGAAGTGTTATAGGAGCCACCAAGTAATCAGAAATCTTTCCAGCAACAGCAATAACAATTTCAGTCATTTTGAGCCCTTGATATGTGATGAGAATGAAAGCAAAACAGAGGAAAATGAAACAGAACACGACAGGGCAACTAAGGAGCAATTCTTTGTTTGAAACAACAGAAGGATTTTTTTTTTGAGAGAAGAGCAAAGGAAATTCTAATAGAGAGGATGAAATCAAAGCAAATGCAACACTTTTTCACTTGTTTTTTTTAGAAGTTTTTGAAGAAACATAATCAAGGAAAAAACACAACAGGGCAACTAGAGAGCAAATCTTAGTTTGGAATAACAGTGCCTTGAGATCAAAGAAACTAAACTGCGATAAGAATTTCTTCAGAGGCGCAAAGTCAAGTCCAAAAAATCTAGAGTATTAAATTAAATAAAATATGAGGAAAAGTAATGAGAAAATAAAGTAATTAAAGCTGGCTTCTTTTATGATTTGCTATAAATATATAAAAATTTGTGTTTAAAATTCAATAACTCTTAGCAAAGCGATTTCGAGTCCTGACATACCTCTAATCGGATTGATGTGAGGTTTGAAAACATAATATAATAATTTATATAGAAGTATTGAAAGAATAAATTTTAGTTTTGATTAAATTTATGGAATTTACTGTGTATCTAGATAAACAAAGTCTCAGTTATCAAATATTTTTAACAATGTCTCAAATTCAAGTTATTGACATCACACGTAGTGTGTGTATATATATATATATAATTAAGGACTGAGAACTCAAGGCCCACAGATTTTGTTTAGTCTGAAGAGAATTATTAATTCTGCAAATGTTTATTTTTCATTAACAAAAAATATTAGAGGGAATGGATTCCGCATTCATGTCTCTTGATACGTGATGAGAAATGAAAGCAAAAACAGAGGAAAATGAAATAGTTTCTTGAGATGAAAGAAACTAAAATGCAAAAGAATTTCTTCAGACAAGAGCAAAGGAAAGTCCCAAAAATCAATCGAATCAAATAAAAGCAAATACAAGGAAAAGTAAAGCAATTAAAGCTACCTTCTTTAATTGTTTTGCAAGGAAAACAGAGGATGAAGTTATTCATGAAGTTTCAAGTGTTTTGAATTTGAATTTTTACATTTTTTGAAAGCAAGCAAAAACAACCATTTTGGTCCTTGAATTAGTATTTAGTACAACCCTAACAATATATATATATATATACAATTTTTCTATTGTCAGTTCGTAAGAATATTGACCATTAGATTTACATACTTTGATTCAAAATGTATGCAATTGTCAAAACTTCACCATAATCTGTGTTCCACATTATTCGTCATAATATATTTTATATCAGGACGATATATATATATATATTTTCTATTATCAATTTAAATTGACAATAAATATATCAGGACCAAAAATGTTGACTACTAGATTTACATACTTTGATTCAAAGTGTATGCACTTGTCAAAACTTCTCCATAATCTGTGGTCCACATTCTTTGTCCTGATATATTTATTGTCAGTTCGAACTAATAATAGAAAGAATATATATATATATATATAAATAAGTGTTAGAAATTCAACTATTAAGTAATTATTAAAGCTTTGGCCATAAAACATCAGTACTTTTTTTTTTTTTTTTTTTTTGTAATACTCATTATTAGATACCAACTTCTATAATCTTGTTAATAAACTTCTAATAATTCAATTCTCCAAATCTTCAATTTGTAATAATTTAAGGGAAAAAAAAAACATAAAGGAATCGGCTCCAAAAGATAATCCAAATCCAAGCCAAGTCCAACCCAAGCCCAAGCCCATCATATTAGAAACCTAGTTTTATGAGCCTGCGCTGCCCCATGGTCAGTTACAGTTAAAGAATAATCAAATTGAAAAAAAAAATACAAAAAAAGAAGCTATATGAAAATCCACAGTGGGACAGAGTCACAAAGAACACAGTTTGCTTTTAAGGTCATGATTTTAATGATAAAGGCAGAGAATGAACACATCAATTGAAATGTGTCCTTTTAGTTCCCTATATGAAAATCTTTTGGTATTCTAATTTCTAAATAGTCTTGTGATTTACTAAAAGTGAAAAATGTGTTATTTCATGAATTTTGCAAAGAATTAATTATAACATTCACTTATGAAATGCATTTCTGGTTCTGCATTTCATGTTTTAATGATAAAATATACAATGGATTAATTATTTTATATTACTATTTTCTCCATGGTATTCACATATATAGCAGGAGATTATATCTTTAGGCTGACTCTAAATTCCCCAAAAAGAAAATAATAATAATAACAATTAAGAGTCTATATTCTATTAACAAGTCCATGAATAGTTAGACCACATCCCACATTGGAAAAATAGAGAAGTGAATGAGATGCCTAACCTATATAAAAATGAGGAGAATGGAATGGAAAACATAATTACTTGGACAAGGGTTATGGGCCATGGCTCAATACTCTACAATGTCCTTTCTAACATTTTATTTTTTTTATAAATGAAGGAACCGGCCGGTTCAGAACCGGAACCGGAATCCGGTTTGAACCGGCCGGTTCTGAAAAAATTGGAACCGGAACCGAAAAACCGGTTCCGGTTCCGGTTCCGGCCGGTTCCTCCGATTCAAACCGGAACCGAGTCAGGTCTAGTTGGCAATTGGTGTTTGCTTGTCACACAAGGTAGTTGATGGGTTTGTAATATTTTCTTTCATTCAAGGATGGGCTATGGCTTGCAAAGTTGGGTTATAGGAAATTGTCTACCTTAGTTTCGATATGGGAATTCTTTTTTCCACAAGAGGTATAGATAAGTTTAGTATTCCAGTCATGGAAGACAATTGGACGAAACTGATCACCAAGAGGTTCATTTTCAAAGGAGATGCAATATCGAAACTAAAAGCCAAGGTCATCATGGCCAGTAGTGGTTCAGTCATGAAACGCCATCCTTCGTGGGTGGAGGTTGTGATAGCGTTTATATGGAAAGCACGAATGCCTGTAGCTCAAGCGAAACATGGGCACTCGAGGCCTTCCTTACTAACCCTAGCATACAATTTCCGAGGAAAAACATCCCTACACATACCAGAGAATGCTTTTGGAAAAATTTTAAAATTGGTTCTAGCTAAATATAAACCAACCGAGACCAAATTTGAGTTTCCTGACTTTGTAGGTTTAATTAGGAACGCGATAAGCAAAACAACCGCGGAGTGTTCGAAAATAGAAAATCCTAATGATTTGTTCTCGTTTGCAATCAAGTCCATGAGAGAATTACGCAAACCGCTAGCGAAAATGGAGACAGAGATATGTGTATTTAGAAGTGTTTGTAGGTTTCTATACTATGAAATTGATTTTGGTTGGGGAAAACCTGTATAGGTGAGCAGTGTACAGAAGCCAACTGATATAGTTCTAATGATGGACACCAAATGTGGTATAAGAATTGAAGCTTGGGCCACCTTCGAAGAACAAGAGATGCTGCTGTTCCAGCAAGATCATGACATCATGTCCTACACTTCCAAGCTTTGAGAATTATTTTTTTACTAATTCTAAGGTATGTATGTGTATGCTATCCCGAACCAGAGAAGCTCTAATCGTATGTTAGATTCTTATATTATATCCAAGTAATTTCAATCAATCGATTAAATACAAATTATTGATTAAGATTTTCAAATTTATCAAGATCTATCTAATGCAAATATTTGAGGACATATAACCTTCACATAAAAATCTATTAATTAATTGATAAGTTAATATTTATTAATTGAGAGATTTCCAAAAACCGACCCCAAAGTTTGACGTTCAAAAATTAGAGGGTTATTTTCCAGAAAAAGGTCAAACCTTGAGGGATTTTTATTGAAAATCACCCTTAACATCATCAAAAATCTTTTCAAAGAGACAAAGAAGTACTTAAATAAATAATTTTTTGTTTCAGTATGCGAATTCAACTCTAGAAATTTAAAGTGCTTTACGGAAAATTAAAATTAAGATTCAACTAAATTTAAATTGTGAGAAATAAAACAAAACAATAATAGATTCATAGTCAATGCTCATATAGGTAAATTTTAACAAATTATTAATTTATAAAATGAATAGAATTATCTTATGATTTAATCAAAATTATTAATTTATCATTTTGGTTTAAGACAACAAAGTTTATTATATAAAAATATTACTAATTTACAGAGGTTCTATTAATTATGGATCTGCTTGAGCCGGCCCGTTCAAAGCCCATAAGTTTTTATGGCAAATCCGTGAATTCAATGAAATCTAAGGACACAAATGTAAAATCAACCGGAGTACAAAGGAAGTTAACTCATCCTTCTTCTTCTTCGACTCTTCGTCGTCGTCGTCTATTCGTATAAATACTCCCAAAATGTGGCGCTAACAAATTCAAAGGCTTTTCATTTCTCATATAAATTAAATTAAAACAACTTCGTCTCCGCCTTCATCTTCTTCACAAATTGATGAGGGTATTTTCGTAATTAAATCTAAGAAAGAGAATAAGAGATGGCCGATTCGCAGCCGGACTCGAAGCTTTTCAGCGTTCGAATCGTCTCGATCGATCACTACATGGCACCACCGATTCCTGACTACGATTTTTGCTACAGTAGCTTTCAAGGTACCAATTCATCCAAAACGACTTCGTTTTTGTTAAAGGAAAGTCTGAAACTTTAGTTGGTATCAGTTGCCAGGATTTTAATTTTTTTTTTTATTCTTTTTTTGTTATAACAAATTATTGGTTTTTATGATAATACGATATTCAAATATCAGAAAAAATAATTTAATCTAAAAATTACAGATTTTAGTTTCTTGCATTGAATTGTTTTGGTTGAATTTTTGTTTGAATACGTTTAAAATCATGTTAATGCAGGTGATAAGGTACTCGAGGTTCCAATTATTAGGGTTTATGGTTCAACACCTGCTGGTCAGAAGACTTGCTTGCATGTTCATCGAGTAAGATTTTTAATATTTTATTACAATATAGTGTTTTTACTACTAGATTTTGTAGCTACTTTAAGATTTGGATTGTTTTGTTCATGATTAATTTTTAGAGAAAATTTGAATTCTAATTTTTTTTTTCCGCCTTCCAGTTCTATACTGTGTTTAATTTGTAGCAGTTGATACCTTAGCTTTTAAGTGTTTTTCTTGTTCATTTAGAATTGTAATTAACGAAAATGCAAGGACATAAAGAGCTTGTCATGTAAATCAACTAGCTGAATGTGATGTGATAGATAGTTTGTTTATTCAATTTTATAGCTTAATTTTATAGCTGAATGTGATGTGATAGATATTTTTCCTGCATAATCTAGAGTGGTGGAATTGTCAATTGATTTCCTTTTTGATTTATATTGTTGTCTTGGATAAAGTATTTGTGGCTGTCTCTTGTAGGCTTTACCCTATTTATATGTACCATGTGCTGATATACCGCTTCAACCAAATCAAGAAGGTATAAAATATGTTTAAAATTACACTTTTGTCTTTACTTTGAATTGTTCTTTGATATGCAATTTTCATGTTTTGATGGATGGGTGAAACTACAAACTTCTTTGTTGTTGATTTGGGCAGATGATGCATACACACATGCTTTATCTATTGCTTTGGAGAAAGCCCTGAAGGAGAAATGTAATGTTTGGTGATTAAAACTTCTAAAGCATTTCTCTTGCACTTATGTACATATAAAAATCCCCATGGAATTTTGAATTCACTAGCTTTTATCATCTTTCAGATATTTAATGCAAGACAGCTCGCTTTGAAGTTGATAGCAAATGTTACATATGGTTACACAGCTACTGGATTTAGTGGTCACATGCCTTGTGCAGAGCTTGCAAACAGTATTGTTCAATGTGGTCGTAGCACGCTTGAAAGGGCTATTTCATTTGTAAATGCAAATGATAAGTGGAAGGCTAGAGTTATATATGGTGATACTGACAGGTATACTGTCCATGTCCATCTCTATTTACAAGTTACCCGAAGTTTCTGATGCATATAGTTTACAAGTAGCTTGCTTGAACCGTTATGATCTCCCCTTTTGAACTCTGAAAAACGTAATCTCACTCACATGTCAAATGCTGGATTTCCATTTTTGAAAGCATTGGATCATTGAGATTGCTAATGTTGTTTTTTTTATTGATATGGACTTGTTTTAGAGTTTTGTTTTTTCTGCTTGAATCTCATTTGAACAAGTTGATTACGAGTTAAAATTCTTTGTTTTGAACAAGTTTTTTGTGCTTGTGTTGGACAGTTGAAATTCTTCATTGGGAGTCTTTTTATTTTTATTTTTTTTATTTGACTGGAATTCGTATATTGGTGCGCCAAATTTCTCAGAAGAACAGTCATACTCTGTGGTTTGCAGTCTAGATTTGTGTTTCATTTTCTTTCCTATTCTGCATGTTTGATGTTTGATAAGGTTGAATTGCCCTTTTTTATACAGTATGTTTGTGCTCCTCAAGGGCCGGACTGTTAAAGAATCACTTCAAATTGGGAAGAAATTGCATCTGCGATAACTGCAATTAATCCTTATCCAGTCGTATTGAAAATGGAGAAAGTCTATCACCCATGCTTCCTCCTCACTAAGAAGCACTATGTCGGTTATAGTTACGAAAGCCCTGATCAAACTAAACCGGTATTTGTTGCTAAAGGTATTGACACAGTTCGCAGAGATACTTGTGGGGCTGTTTCAAAAATGTTGGAGCAATCTTTGAAACTCTTTTGTGAACATCAGGATATTTATGAGGTAAAAATGCTATAATATTTTACTATTTCTTTATGGATTTTGATTGCTAAAACTGAGAATACCTCTCGAAATTGTTGAATTTAAATATATGGTTAAATAAGGTACTCTATTTAGTCATCTCTTACGTTAAATCTTCCTTTATTCTATACCTTTCCAGCCCTCTTCTGTCTATATTTTAGCTTTCGCAGTCCTCTATCCTCTTTCTAGTGCTCCACTGCTCCGAGCAATTTTCGGATGGAGTAATTCAAAGAAACAGCAATAGTTTAGCACTGTCTTTTGGGTTCTGGCAAGCATCCCCATATATGAACTTTGGTGACTTAATTTATCAAAGTTATGAAGCTCCTGCTCTAGTACTTTATAGAAACTACCTACTAATAAGGGATTTCCTGATCTTTTTCCTCAATCACTACCAATGCTTTCATACTTTTTGCTCTTGAAAACTGCTGTTTATAAAATATTGATCTTGCATCCCCATTTTTGTTTTACACAGGTCAAAGCATATTTACAGCGTCAATGGACACGGATATTATCTGGCAGGATTTTGCTTTCGCAAAGGAGGTTCGCCTAGGTAGCTACAGCACAAGGTCTTCTTCGTCACTCCCACCAGCAGCAATTGTGGCTACCAAAGCAATGAGGGCCGATCCCAGGGCAGAACCATGCTATGGAGAGTGAGTACTTTATGTCGTAATCCATGGGGAGCCGGGTGCCTGCCTGGTTGATATGGTTGTGGGTCCATTGGATCTTTTGGCCATTGATTCCCCTTACAGATTAAATGATCTATACTACATCAACAAACAGATAATCCCAGCTTTGCAGCGGGCATTTGGACTAGTTGGTGCTGATTTGAGCCATTGGTTTTTAGAAATGCCTCGTCCAAGCAGGGAAGCTCTTTCTAAACGTCCATTTCATGCTTCAAATTCACGGCGGAGTAGGATTGATTTTTACTATCTCTCAAAGCATTGTATGCTATGCGGTGAGCTGGTCCAGGCATCGGCCCCTCTATGCAATAAATGTTCACAAAACCAAATTGCTGCTGTAGCTGCTATAATCAGAGGGACTTCTAAATTGGAGGAAGATATGCAACACCTTGCTGCTGTAAGTTCTTGTCATATTTTCCAAATTTTGTCGTCTTGATTCTGAGGTTGATTTTGAAACTAGTTGTTGATTACATTGCAGATATGTTGACAATGTGGAGGTGGCGACTGGCTCATGGAAACCGGAGTGAAGTGCACCTCACTTGCCTGCTCATTGTTCTACGAGAGGCGGAAAGTTCAGAAAGAATCACAGGGCCTTTCCACCATTGCTGCTGACAAAGGTTACTACCCAAAATGTATGGTTGAGTGGTTTTAAACAAGTATTTGACTAGTATATAGAGTCTCCAATAGTCCAATACGTGAGTCGCGTTTTCTTGTGTTGTATTTTGTTTCGTTAATTGATTATATGTTTTGTTGTTGTAATATAGCGTTGTAAAATTTAGTAAAATATGTACTACAATAGTTTTTGTTTTTTATTTATTATTTTTTGACTATATATATTAATTAATTATATATTGTAAACTTACTTATTTTTGAACAATAAATTCGGGATTTAAGGGAGGATGATATGACTTGAACCCTCGACCTAAATGGTGTAGGTGCGATAACCATACCACATTGTCAATCTCATTTTGTTCATAATCTCATTGAAGTTTATATCTATTTTAAACAATATAATTGAAAAGGGAACATAAGTAACATCCTTTAATAGACTTTTGTGTCTTTTCAGAGAGGACCTTCGGTGCACCTTGAGTACTATGGATTTTTTTTCCATTAATTTCTTATAGAAGAGGTTTATATGATTAATTATTTATGACACATAAATACATAATCTGATATAAGTTGAGTTGGAGACACCGAATTTGGGATATATTGAAGTATTTCTTTTTCTTTAAGAAAAAAATTATTATAATTAATTAAATGTGGGATAATAGACACACCATGAACCAACAATTTCATTGTTGAAGATGTGACGAGCATATGATTAATTATTGTTGATTTGTTTCCTTAAAAAAAAATCAATTTCCTGAATTTTCTTTTAATTAAAAAAAAAAAAAATCAGCCTGAATTGGACCCAAAAAAACTTTGGTTCGGGCTTGGCCCAAAAACCTCCTCTATTTTTTTTTTCTTCAGTCCTCACAAGGGTTTAAGCTTTGCGTCTAAACTGTATTCGGTATAGTTTTCAATTCAATGGAGGGTTTTACTCACACTTAGCTCCTCTCACAGTCACAGACACCAAAAAATGGCGCAAACTCCATTCTCTCTCCTCCTCCTCAGACGCCTCTCTCTCACTTCCAGAAACCCCAGACCCCATTTTATCTCTCTCTACTTCTCCAATGCAAAACCCTTCTCCACTTCCAACCTCCCAGCTTCAAACCCCACCACCGCTTTGGACCCCCAATCTAAACCCTCCTCGCTCTCTGCTCGCATGAGCTTCATCTTCGAACAAATCGATGAAATTGAGAAGCAAAAGGAAGAGAAAGACCAGACCCTCCAGAGAATTCGTGCTTGGCGCCAATCAAAACAACAGCAGACCACTCCGAATTTGGTTCAAAATGTAGAAAACCAGCGAATTGATGACGGCGAAGAGCGGATAGAAGCGGGGGCTGTTTCAAAAACGGAGGAGAACCCAGATGTTATTTCCAGTGTGGAAGAAAACCCAGGAAGGGCTTTGGATAAAAGGGAGGGAGTGGAGAGGAGGAAGGAGGTCGTGGTGGCCCATCCATGGCCGGAGTGGATAGAGCTGATGGAGAGGTTGGTGAAGCAGAATTACTTTGATCACAGGAGGAAAGATGAGGACAAAATGGTGAGAGGTTTGGGGTTTGATGATGATCTTGTTGTTGTTGAAGAGAAAGGTGGTGGTGATGATGTTGGTGTTGATTTTAATGATTTCAAGATTGTCCAGACTGCGTGCCTGAATTTTGGGAAGGACCGGTTTGACATCTTGAGGTTTGTCAATTGAAAGTTTTGATTTTTGATTTTTGATTTTTGATTTTCAGTATTTACTACTACGCATGGTGAAATGAATCAAATGATTGCAAATTTTCTGGTTCTGCATTTCATGTTTTGAATGCTTGAAAGGATGCCATTTGAATGATAAAATTTGGATTCTTATGTCAATTAGTTACATGTTTGCTAAAATTTGGATTTTTATGTAAGTTAGTTAAATGTTTGTTGTAGGGACCTATTCACAGATTCTAATTTGCTTTTCTGGTTTTACTTTACTGGGCAAGATGAAAAAACATTTTAGGTTGCTTAGCTTCTCATGACAATCTTTAAGTGAAAAGTTCATTCCAGGGCTAGTATAGTTGATTCATTTGGTAAGTAGTGCAATCCGTAATGATGTCATTTTGCTTGAAATGTGCTTAGTTAAAATGTTGATTTCAGGCCCTTGTCGAGACAGGATATTCAAATTTTGGTTGGCTATGGATGTCCAAGTGCAGACAAGAAGGTGGTTTTCTCTGCAAAGCTATTGAGGAAGCATGTTCACCTTGATGAAGGAGATGTACGTGTTACATCTTTTCCATAGCTTTCTGCACCTTTTTGCTGAATTAAACAAAACTAATGTCTAATCACTGAAGATACTTTGCCTTCTTTTTTAACATATTTTTATTTAAATTTCTTAGCACTTCATCTTTTTGCCACTGCTCTTAAATTCATTGCTATATGTGAATTGAAAACCTTCAGGCTCTTGAAGATATGTGTCTGTTTACCATCTAAATTTTCATTAAAAGTTGGTCTGCTTGAGTTCTTGTTTTATTTGCTTATTATTCATTTCCTTTTTTTTTGGTTTCTTTTCCTCGCACAAATCTATTTTCAACGTAGTTTTCTTACTGATTAAATTGTTCTTTTACGGATGACATCAGGTCTGTAGTTCATGCAGCTTGAGGAGCTCCTGTGAAAGAGCATATCTGTTAACTAATAAAGAGGATGAGGCACGGACTATTGATATTATGCGTGTTTTGTTGTCTTATGGTTTTGATCCTTTGAATGGATCAGTGGTCAATAAGTCCCTCCTGAAGCAGAAGTCTGTCAAGACCGTTGTTCGTAAGTTACTACATGAGGTTGTCAAGTTGAGTGCTGTTCCAATAGATCCAAATCTTCCACCTCCAGTAATAAAGAAGCCACCTCCAAAAGTTAAGCAACCTCCTCCACCACCAAGGAAACGAGTTGGACGTGATGATGTTGAGATGAAAAAGGGGGATTGGCTATGTCCTAAGTATGTATCCTGCTAAAGAGTTTATGATTTATTCATGGCCATATTTTTTTATCTACAACAATTGAATAGAATACCTTGGCTCTGTTGAGATGCATTAAATGGATGTCAACATAATTGTATTGATATTTCAGCTTTCATTGATTTTTTCAGGTGTTGAAATCCTTTAATTATTTTCTGTGATTTACTAAAATTGAAAAATATTGGTGTCAGGTGTGATTTCATGAATTTTGCTAAGAATACTGTTTGCCTACAATGTGATGCCAAGCGACCAAAGAGACAGCTGCTTCCAGGAGAGTGGGAATGCCCCGAGTAAGTTTCCGGTGCTTTAGTACAACTCTTTTATCTTATTGATTCTGTTTTGGTTACAACTCATGGATTTTGCAAGCTTACAGAGTAAGATTGGTGATGTTATAAATTATAAGGTTTGCTTATGATGGTTCTATGCTATGCACAGGTGCAACTTCTTAAATTATCGCAGAAATATGGCATGTTTTCATTGCGATTGCAAACGTCCACCTGATGAGTTTCTAGAGAATAAAATGGAAGAGAGGCGACAGGGTCCAAACATGAGAATGGAGAAGATTGCCAAGCGGCCAGAGGTTTCAAATGCCTGGAATTTCGATTTTGATGATGATGAATCAGATGGGGCAGATGTTGCTGCTTTTGAGTATGCTGATTCTCCATCAAGGGGTGAAGACTCCACTATGGTTAGTCAGGAGCGCGATTATGATTTCAATAATTCTAGCAGAGTTCGGAGTCCCCGTGAGAGAGTACATTCTGAACTTGATAGTAACGGACCTGGAACGGGGTTTGATGATTTTGATGACGAAGATGATATTGACAGTTATGAGATAGACGCTCCGAACAATTATTCAGTGAGCAAGGCCTCTTCAAATGATTATTCTGAAGCAGAGGATATTGGGGTCTCTGATAATGATTTCTGTGGTCATTGGAGGGACACTCCTCCATCTAACAATAAGCCATCTAAGTTGAAGCGTCCAAAGGCAGCTTTCTCAGGCTCTGAGGATGATGAGCTGGATTTTGACACTGATGAAGAGCTTCCAGTTCATCCCAACTGGAAGTCTAGTCATGTTGCTGATTCTAGAAATACTAGTAGAGGTAGAGGTCCAACGGGTCCGTCCAAAGGATTGAGTTTTGGGTCAGATGAAGAATCCGGGCCCCATTCAGATTTGGATGATGATTTTGAATCCAGGCGAACTAAGAAACCTGTTTCTGGTAAGTTTTCTAGGAGGAAAGCAGGTTTTGACATGGAAGACTTTTCTGATTCAGAGTCTGACAATGATGACCTAGATATGCGGAGAAACAAATTTGGACGGAATAAGACAGAATCCAGTAGAAGAGGAAAAGATTTTGATGGTCGTGACAATTACAACTTTGTAAATGATGATGCACGGTTTAGAACAAATGGTAAGATGGATAATAGAAGGAACTCTATGATTGATGGTAGTAGATCATCTCGAGGGTCCCGTGGTGATAACAGAGGAGCTAAATGGGATGACTATGATGGACGGAGAATGAACAACAAAGGAGATGATGCACGGTTTAGATCAAATGGGAAGATGGATAATAGAAGGGACTCAATGATGGATGATAGAAGATCATCTCGAGGGTCCCGTGGTGATAACAGAGGATCTAAATGGGATGACTATGATGGACAGAGAATGAACAACAAAGGGGATGGTGCACGGTTTAGATCAAATGGCAAGATGGATAATAGAAAGGACTCTATGATGGATGGTAGATCATCTCGAGGGTCCCGTGGTGATAATAGAGGATCTAATGGGGATGACTATGGTGGACGGAGAATGAACAACAAAAAGGGCGATTCAAGGAATTTCAGGGGACCAAAACACGAAGGATCCAGAGGTTCAAAACATGGGATGTCTCACAATTATGACATGAATGCAGATAGCAATCCCAACGAATTTAAAAACAGTAGACGGGTTATTGAAAGGTAGATCTGAGCCATGACTATAGTTTTAGGGCTTTGTCAAGAAACAGGTGATCAAGATAAATTATTCTTCTTACAAGCCTGCTTGCAGACATCATAGAATATGAAGTTCTTGCTTGTTGCACAACTGCCTCACCAAGGTTGTCCTCGGTTGCACTGGATAGAATTATCACATCTGCCATTTATTTGTAAGATTCAACTTTCTGATTTCTGAAAAGTTTTGGCGGTCTAAGGTGCCAAAAAGATATCTCATTCTACTGAATTTTGGTCAAGCACTTGGTTTGCACCAATCCCATTTAAAATTTTTGTTTTTAAGCTATGTCAAGCAATCAATTATTACATACGGAAATTGTTTTTGGCTGCTGAAATAATATTTTCATTATACATTGTATTTTTTTCTTGTTAATTAATAATATAAATACAAGCCAACGTGATGATTGATTGACTCATCGGAATTTTCATTTTTATACTTATATTTGCATATCTATTTGCAGGGTGAGTGATAGACAAACTGATTAATGTTGTTTTACAATTGTGTGGTTCAAAGAGAGAAAAATCAAAATTGAAGTACGAAACTTTAATTAGGAATTAAGTTGATCAAAGTAATTAGGAAATAATTAGGAAATTAGGAAACTGATTAATTAGGACGAGAGTGAAACAATGTGAAATTAGGCATGCCTGGATTCATAAAACTTGATCAAATTATTTAGATATCTAGAAATAAGTTTTTATCACAACACAACCATAAGAAACAGTCACAGAAGTTCATGAAAATGAGTGCTACAACACTTCATAATTAAGCAACAACATCATATGAATGAAAGCTAAAGCAGAACAGTAAAGGTATAGAAAAAAGAACCTCTCACGTCTGACTTCAACATGAAAAACATGACTCATGAGCAAGGTCCAATATCTCACAAACTATACAGGGTCACCTACTCATCTCTCTCCAAATGGCGACTAGAAGAACCTTCACAATCTTTAATGGAACTCTGGACATACTGTAACCAAACAAAACATATAAGAGGTGTAAGAAGAATTGCATAAAAAAAGCCTATGGAAAAGTACTAGAGATTTCTTAGCTTCGTGAACAAATGCATACCGCTTCTTCATCTAACTGTTGTGTGGCTTTGTTAAGTTCATTGTCTTTTCGTAACATTTCCAGTGACTCAGAAGAATCACTATAGTCTTCTGAGTCATTCTGCAACAAAACATTAACATATTAAAGATGAAAGCAAGAATTGTATTAATGGACCTTCAAATTCTTTATTAGAACTCTGGAATTTCTGTGATCATACAAAACATATCAAAGGTTAAAGGAGAAATTGCATAAAAAAAAGGTCTATGGAAGAAATTGTACTATAGATTTCTTAGCTATAGTGAACAAATTGCATAAAAAAATGGTCTATGGAACAAATTGTACTGTTGTTTGGCTTTTTCAAGTTCATTGTCTTTCTGTAAACTTAGCATGTTCTTGGAATTCTTCAACAAAACATAACATATTAAAGATGAAAGCATGAATTGTATTAAATAATCTATAGAAAAGTACTAGAGAGGTGAATCAATACATACCACTTTTTCATGGAACTGGTGTATGGCTTTATTAATGTCAATGTCTGGACGTAATTCAATCGATTCATAGTCAATTTCGACTTTCCGTAACGTTTGCGTAGTTGAGACTCCTTGAGAGAAAATCTTCATATGGGGGCATTTGAGCACACTTAATTCTTCTAAAGATGGGAATTCTATGGTGACATTCCAAGAGCAGAAACTTGTCAGACGTGGTAAAAATTGGAGTGACAGACTCTTCAACTTTGGGAAAATGATTTCATCCTCTATTACATCTCCATGGTTTCCTACCACTTCTATAATATTTTCGCAGTCAAATATTCTCATTTGAGTAAGCTGGACCAGGCTTTTGGCTGCTGAGGATGTTCCAATGTTAATCAAACTGCTGCAACTCCCAACTACCATAACTGTTAGATTCTGGAAAGAAGCTGAAGGTGGCATAACATTGATCAAACTGTTACAGTCCCACAGCTTCAACATTTTCAAGACAGGCCCTTCCACTGTATGTCTACTTGGGTACAAGCTTCTAAGTTCTGGTAGTTTCCACAGTACCAAGGAGGTCAATTTCGGAAAAAGAAACTTAGGAGAGTACTCATCTTTTGCAACATTATTAGATGCAGCAAAGAGATATTTCAGACTTTGACATCTTGTAACTTCCAATTTTTGTAGGCTTGAAAAGCACAAATCTCTTGATTGAGTTGCTGCTATAGATTTTCTTTTTTCAGAAATTATTCCTCGGAGGTCAAATATTTCTTCTAAAGACCCACAGCTCCAAACATCTAGAGACTCCAGGCTCAATAACCCTCCACATATGTTTGATGGAAACAGGGTCAGTAGCTTCTGGCATCTGTTAACTACCAATGACTTCAATTTGGAAAAAGAATCCCGACCAAGTTGGTTGTGCCATATCATCTTCAAGTTGTCCATTTTCCAAATTTGCATTTTCTGTAAGCTAGGAACTCTAACCTGCAGGGAATATGCTATTGATGAGTAACAAGAAGTCTAGAAATGTATTGATTTTCATAGCAAGTTTCCTTTGCTTGGAATTCTGCCCCGTATCACTCTCTCTGTCTCTCATATTGTTTTTTTTTATCTTTATTCATTCCCCTTCACACTAAGACATGAGATGTTTTGTTTATATTTAATATTGTAATTTTTCTTAAAATGACATAAAATTTAACCCAAAAATTAATTTTTATTTAAATACATCCTCTCAATAAAAATTATATTTAAAAATATGACATGTGAATCAAAATTCTAAAATCTTTATTAAATTCGAATTTTTTTTTTTGACTTAATTAATAGTAAATTAAATTAAAAATAAAGAAATTAAAATCAAGATCAACGTCAAAAATAAAAACAATCATGCTCAATAATTTCCACTCACAAGTTTGGCTTGATCTTAAGCATACCTGCACACGTGAATTATATTCATGGCAGATGGAAACTTGTAATTGCAAAATGATATTTTGAAATAATTAAAAATAATAATAATAATAAATTTTGGGATTTAGTTTATGTGATTCTCTAAAATCCAATTAATTGAATTACTAAGGATTATTTCTAATTAATTATAACCGAAAATAATTGGAAAATATATATCCAAAAAATAAAGAAATAGAAAATCGGGTCCAACTAATTGGAGAAGATGTAAAGTAAATTTTAGAAGATCACAAAGTCTGTATGGTAGAAAAACTAAGAAAAATGTAAATAAAGAGAAGATATATGGTAATGTATGTACCTTATCATCGAAAATGAATGCATCCATTTGAGGACAACTCTTTATTCTTAATTCTTTTAGTGTTGGAAATTCGATATAATATCCAGACCACAATGTTGTCAGCTTTTCAAGATTTTCAATCTCTAGGTAGTTTAATTTAGGGAACAATATTGTATGCCTCATTACTTCTTCTCTTGACTCTTCTGTGACCACCGTAGAAGATGAAAAAAACTCTTTCAAACTACCACAATCGTATACACCCAACTCAGTTAAATTTTGAACACAAAAAGATATCTTTGGAGGTAAATTGTGCCAAATCTTTTCGACAAGAATCTTAGAAATAAGCAAGGTCTGCAAGTTGGGGAACACAACCTGCAGATAGAATTGTTTAAATCTTCAATTGGTATGATAAAAAAGTAATAATTATCTATCACATATACATGACCTGCTATAAATTAAGCTTAAAGAGGGTTTGTAGCTCTGAAAGAAGCAAATATTTAATATCTTTATTTATCAATTGTTGGGTCAAAATATATCTTTAAATTGAAGACTACGGGGCAGTGACTTCAATGGAAAAAAAGAAGAAAAAAACGATAAAAATAACAACACATGATTGATGATGCATTATCCATATACAAATAAAAATAAAACAGTATGGAAGAGAGAAAAGTTAACAATAATACTGATATGAAATTGTTAGCATGCTTAAATACTATTTATTGGGTCATTTTCTATTAACCAATTAAGCTTTTAGATACAATGGTTACTAATAGTATTGAATTGGCTAATTTTTTTTTCAGTGATACCAGAAATATTTTATCAAATAATTATTTTATTTTTAAACAATAACCTAAGTGACTTCTACTAGCTAGCTTAATTATTTTATTATTTTTTTCTTATGACCCTTTTTTTTTTATATCGTTGTATGAAAGATGTATTGGTTATTTGGTTTATGCCCCATTCACACTAAAGTATAGTTGTTGTTGTTTTTTTTTTTTTTTTTTTTTTATAATTTTTTTTACTGAAAACTGAAAATAAATGTTAAGTTTGTGTTTTTTAGGTCAGAAATATCTATATGTATAAAAAAAAGTCAGAAATATATGAAAACAAATAAATTTTATGAGAATAGTTATGGGAGTAAATAACTTATGTGTGGTTCAATAATTTTCTATTACGTGTGCACTTCCCCTTCTACATTAATTATAGAGAGTTTTTTCTTGTATGTTGTGATAGTTGGATATATATATATTTTTTTTTCAGAAACAAATTAATGTTAAATAATATATGTTATTTTAGAAGCTAATTGAGCACATGAAATTTAAACACGACTGAAAATACTTTTTTACATCTGGACCAGTTAACTTTGACTAACTGAGAGACCATTTTGATGTGTATTTCCAAAAAATATAAGAACTAAAGACCCTAATATGTATAAATCGGGTAAAAAATTAATGTTTCTTTAAAAGATAAGGACCTAACTGTAATTCCCTATATGTTTTTTTTTTTTTTTGAAATAATACAATAATTCAAGTTTGGGAAAGGTGGACACGACTTAAACCCACAACCTTTGGGTTTTGACATGAGAAGCATACCACTGGATCAATCTCTTCTCGTTAACAAATTAAAGTTAATGACACAATATATTATGCTACTTTAAAAACTAATTGAGCGCATGACATTAATATTACAATTTTTTATTAGGGAGTTACTCATATATATATATATTGTTTAACAAATGATAATAAAATGAGAGAGAACAAGATTATCCTGGACATACCTTCTCATTGAAAAGCAACTTGGGAATATAAATCTTGTCCTCCGAAATGATTTCTCCTCCATCATCTGTATTACTTGTCAATTGCAATGGGGAAGCTGTCTTCACTCTACCGCAGAAACTTTTGAGAAGTGGTAGATTTTTCAGAGTCACAGAGCGTAATTGATTAAACTGGATCTCATGAATCACTTGAGTGCTGTTGACATCATCTTCTCTCTCAATAGCAAACATCTCTTCCATATTTATGCAGTAAGACACTTGAATTTCTTGAAGTTGTGGAAGGACTCTATCAGTGGAGAATGAGAAGATAGTAGTCAACTTACTGCATTCGTAGACTCTTATAGTTCTTAATTGGCGGAAAGAATCTGTTAGAAGTGGACCATTACATATCTTCTCCAAGTTCAAATCTTTAAGAACCAATGACTCCAAGGAGAATAAGGCATCACAAGATACTGAGTGCATTGAGTCGTACCGATTCTCTCCAAACAATTCTAGTTCTTTGATTCCCTTCAACTGCGAGATAACCCCATCTGCATTGTCACTGGTCTTAATCTTGAATCTCAACGTTCTAGAACTCTTAGGAGGGTATTTCCAATTGCGATCGGAACCTATGGATATTTTGTATCTTTCCAGCTGTGAGGAGAGCAAGCCTTCTGACATTCTAGCATCTGGAATACAAATTTCTAAAGTGGTCAGACCATCACGCAAATACTTCAACTCATCGAGGCTAGCATTCCTTCTCCCTATGTTGAGTCCTCCAACCTCCCACCTGATAGAGGTATTATACATATATAATGCTTCTAATTGGGTAAAGCATGATATAACAATTGGATGAATAATTTCAAGTGTGGAACAATTAGTCAAATCTAACAACCTTATACTAGTCAATTGATGCATCTCTTCTGGTAACTTCTCAATTTCAGAGCCATTAAAACTAAGGATTTCAAGTTTCTCCAGCTTTCCAATAACAGCTATGTCTCCCAATTTACATTCATCTAGACATAATGTTTGAAGGTTAACAAGGTGACTAAGTGATGTCGGCAATGGAGATAAATTCATTTCAATCAAATGTAAAACTTGAAGTAGTGGCATCTCTGTGAAGAAATCATCGGAGATTCTTGAAAATGAATCATTAGTTTTCATATAGAAAAACTTGAGTTCCGGGCATACCAGCTGTAGATCTTTTGGAAACTCGCCAATATCATGCAACGTGATTGAAGTGCAATTCTTCAACTTATTCTTATTTTTCCAAGACCGTGGAATGATATCATCTATCACAATACACACATTTCCTTTTCCAATTGAAATTGATCTAGCGACGTCACAAACAACATCATGCATAGCAAACCTATCGTTGTCAACTGGAATCACATAATTAGCCGATTCTTTACTCTCATTTGGAGCATCAAGCAATAAAGAAGCGGCCTTCAATTTGTTAACCGACACATATACATTACATAGTGCATCTTCCATTTTTTCAAAATTTTCAAATAAACCCAAACTCGATGCATATCTGAACAAGTCTTGAATAGAAGCATTATATGTGCGTCCCATGCGACTACAAAGTAAAAAAATCTCTTGGAGTTCATTTTCAAGATAATCATAGCTCAATTTTATACTTGTATATACCTCCTTTGCAATTCCCTCAAAGCTCTTCGAAGAAGGGTTTTTCAATTCTCGCAATGCATTTCTCCATTCATTTTGTCCCTTGTCTTTTAATGCCTTTGCTATGGTAACAATGGCAATGGGCGTACCTCCACATTCCTTAGCTACTTTAGGTGCTATAGATTTCAAATCAGGGTGGTCATCAAATGTACCTGTTATGCTCTTAAATAGACTCCAAGCATCTGTTTCATTTAAAGCATCAATAGAAAAATTACATTGAGAATCCATCTGATTTGTTAGCACATCCCTGCTTCTTGTTGTCAGCAATAATTTTAACCCCTTGCAGTTGCCTCCCAAAGGAATTCCTACTTGCCCCAAATCTATTCTCTCCCAAATATTATCTAAAATGAGAAGAATCTTCTTTTCTTTTCTTTTTTCTTCACTATTGTCCGTTGCCCTAGATACCGTCTCCTCTTTCTTGTTCGATCTCTCGACTACAGAGACCTGTTTCTTCAAATGTTGATAAAGTGTCCTTGCTTGTCCATTGTCAGTCTTTTCCTGGAATTCCAAGCCCAACTTTTCTCCAATTTCTTGCTGAATATTTTTTATGTCGGGTGTCTTAGACACTTCTACAAAGACTATCTCTTCAAAGAGATTATCTTGCTTGGCTTTCCCTGCAACTTTCTTCGCTAATGTTGTCTTACCAATGCCTCCCATTCCGTAAATCCCAACCATAAAGACATTAGGATTACACAATGCATCAATGATATTCTTTAAAATAGAAGTTCTTGATTCAAAAGCCTCATAACATTCGTTGGATTGAAGCCATGTCTCTTCTGGAATGGTACGGCTTGAAACTTCTTTGAATTGCGCAGCTTCTTGCTCTAGTCCAACAACATTAGTCTTCAACTTCCCAGCAGCTTTCTTGCTAAGTTGATAGCGTTTTATCAAATTCGGACAAGAAAACCCCTCGCAACATTGCACGTTTGCTTGCTCAGGATTATCTTCAGCAACCTCCAAGGCCTCAATGATGATCCGATTCCCCCTCTCCTGCCAATTCTTAACATGCGGTAGAGGCTCTTCCCCTACTTTAATTAAACGCTCCACAGTGCCTCTTCTAGCCTCGAGCTTCTCCACTTCGGTCTTCAGATTCTCCAGGTTGCTCTTGTAGTTCCACAAATAACTGAACGGATGTGCAACGGGAGCAACCAAGTATTCAGCAATCTTTGCAGCAACAGAGATAGCAATTTCAACCATTTTGATCCCTTGAACTGTACTTCTCTCTTTCACTCTTTTTTTTTTTTTCTTTTTTCCTGTTGTTTTGCAGAAACAAAGACCAGAATCAAAGGCAAACAGAGGAAATTAAACAAAACAAAATCAAAGGAAAACAGAGCAAAACATACCAGAACAGAACAGGGCAATTCGAAAGCAAAACTTGGTTTGATGAAAGTTGAAACAACAATTTTTGAGATCAGATCAACGAAAATGAGAAAAGGGGTTTCTTCAGTACAGAATAGTAAAGCAAATATCCAAAGTCTAGCGATGAGTACACTGGTTGATTACTTTGTGAAATTACTGCAAAGAGAATCCAGTAAAAGCAGAGGGAGAACAGAGACAGCAATTTCAACCTTTTTGGACACTTGAACTGTACTTCTCCCTTCCACCTTTTTTTTTTTTTTTTTTTTTTTTTTTTTTTTTTTTTTTTTTTTTTTTTTTTTTTTTTTTTTTTTTTTTTGCAGAAATGAAGGTGAGAATCAAAGGAAAACAGAACAGAATCAATAGAAAATAGATGAAAAATGAACAGAACGGAACAGGGTAATTTTGAAGCAACACTTGGTTTGATGAAACAACAATTTTTGAGATCAGATCAACGAAAATGAGAAAAAAGATTTCTTCATACAGTAGACTAGTAGAGAAGAGTAAAAGCAAAGATCCAAGTCTGGCAATGAGTACTCTGGTTGGTTACTGTGTGAAATTATTGTAAAGCTTAATTTTTTTATTAAAAAAAAAAAAAGCAGCGGGAGAAAAAATGGAGAAAATATTGGGTGCACCCGCTACAGCAGTTGAGTGTTACACCAGGCCAATAAAAAATTGACATATGTTAACTTTTAAATTAAATATAATATTTTCTCTCTCCTTTTAATAATTTTAAAATATTTTTATAAATAAAAATTGCTATATGTCTCATTATGAATAACTTGGT